>WTSP01017975.1:0-181820 GCA_025331215.1 Actenoides lindsayi | reverse complement strand
AGCTCTGAAGCCCCCAGTGTAGTTATACTACCCCTTGCGTCCTCCCCTCTCGCCTCTTTATTCCCCCCCCCCCTTGCAAATATAACAAAACACTATCTTCTGCTCTTTAGGGACAGTTTTCTATCTGCAGGGTGCTGTAACAACCCATTTAATTTAACCCTTCGCAATACAATGTTTTGACACGATGTTCTGAGACATCTTCAGCTGCAAGGAGAGCAGGTGCAACAATGGAATCACACCAAGGGAAAGGGAAACCTCTTATTTTCAGCTTTTTGAAAGAGCCCCGTTTGTCTTTAATGTAGAGAGAAAGAGGAACTTTGCAAACACTCCTAATATGTTGACACTTTATTTCCGCGTAGGGTAATGTTTGTAACTTTGCTGTCTCCGGAGGGGCCTTGAGCATCAAGATCACAGTGTCTGATGATGTCAGTTGCAGCCAGGCATATACAACCCTTGGGCTTCAAATCTTAATTATATCTGCTTCTGTTTACAGCTTATAATTATTGATGTTAATTTACTGAGTGATGTTACACTTCTAGCCTCAAGTTATGTTTTTGGCATGTTAATCCATTTGCATGCAGACGCGTCTGATTGTACGAGCTGAAATTAAAGGGTATTTTTCACTTTCATTCCATTTGGTTTTGCCATGTTCTACACGATTTCAAAAATGTATTTTGACTATTTCCAGAAATGTTATAAATATTGTGGAAATCATACATGAGGCTTTGACACGATAGTGAGAGAAAAGAGACTTTCCCCCCCAGTCCAAGATAAAGCCACTTCTGCAGCGCGGTGTTTCCGCGGGACACTGCAAGGGCAGAGGGCAGGGAGTGGAAAGCCCCCGAGGTCTCCTGCATGAACCCCCTTCCCACCTAAGGCAGGGAGCAGCGTCAGTCAGCTTCAGGCAGGAGATGGAAAGGTTCAAAACCAGCCCGAGAATGTGCACTTGATTGGACTGTGTTTCATCTCAACAGGCTGGGTAACGAGCCTTCGTCCCGTTGCATTACTCACAGCCTGCAACAAACACCACCTCACCCTTCGTCCTGTCCAGCCCAGGCAGCTATGGCTGTAGCAGACCCTGCACGTGGCATCTCAGTGTCGTGCATGGGACTCGTCTGGGCAGTCATGTGCTCCAGGGTAAGAACTTGCTTAAGCAAATTCCAAGTGATGATTTATACTGACGTAGCTGCATAGGGCTTTCTAAGGACTGGAGCTGACCGTTTCCAGTGGTTTTTACATAAGGCTTATTAGGAAATTGCTTCTGAATTAAAGGATTATTGCTGTTGCTGACATTCTCTTCCCTAATTGTTTTGATTTCAATGAATGACTAGATAATTATATCTTCTTTAAGAAGAGCAATTTATTTCCATGTTGGAAGACCCTGATTCTACAAGATCTTTAGTCATGGGAGTCTGTATAAACTTTGGTGTGCTCTCAGCTTCCCCTGAGCTCCACACTGCCCAAGAGCAGCCGGCTGTCAGAGGCTGTGCAGAACATCAGAGCAAGGTCTATAATCACACAACGGGCAGAAGAGGCAATGGGTCCAGGTTAATTTAGTGAGCCAGGCAACCCTATCACGGGACAGGGGAGTGCCTGACACACAGCTAGTCAGCTGGAAAGAAGGTGATACAAACAGTCCCTCAGCCTTCTCACTTTTGGAAAAAAACCCTAACATCCTACACTTCTAGGAAGCACCTTAAGAGGAATTACATTCCATTACATTACAGGCATTACAGCAGAATACTTTGGTAGTTCTGACCCTCATCAGAGCTGGCACCAGCACTGGCAAGAGTGGCTCCCACTGCTGTGTCAGCACCCAAATCATTCTGCAGTGGCCACTGAGCCTCGCAGTTTACTGCCAAGGCTTGATGGTCTTAACTGAGAAATATGAATACATGAACAATAAAAAAAGAATACAAAATCACAAATAAAAGAAAAATTATAAAATCAGTGGCCCACTGGCATACAAATTAAATGCATTATCTAAGACATGGTAAAACACTCATCTCATTTCTACAAATGTCAGCATCTCCAAATGGCTGAAGGGCCACTGTGGTTCCAGCTAGCATGACAGAGGAATCTGTGCAAGTATCACAGCAGGAAGAAATATCATTCTAGAAGTTCTAATTTATCAGGTTCTCTGAGAGCCCATGAGGTGTATGAGCTGCTTCTGCCAGTATTGCACATCTAGCCAGGGTGAAGAATAATATTCCTAATGGCCCTATGCTACCAAAAACTCACCATGAAAAACCCCCACATCCAGATCATACCCTTATATTAGAGCAATTCTCCTCTGCAGAAAAACAGAAGGAGGGAAGAATGATCATACGGAAGAATGATAATGTTCACAAACCAAGGTATTGAGTACAAGTCAAAGGAAATATCCTTGCCATATAGAAGTAGTGAACACATTCATCGTACGCTCTCTTATCAGCTTATTCTAAGTGGATGTGATAGAAATGCAAGGTACAGGAGAGGGCAGACAATGATAGCAGAGTGTTGGATTTATTTTTTTATCTTGTCTAGGGGATTAAAGAATCTGAGTGCTAACAGTTTTTTTTATCTGGCAATACTTATAACTGAAGACATAGGATCTCTCTAGGGTAGGCAAGAAAGCGCTGATCTTAAGAATATGGGACCGAGCCTGTTCGACCTGCTGCTGCAGCAGGCAGAGGTGGTTCACTAGTGTGCTGACTGGGACACAAGTCGTGGAAAAAACCAAACTTCAAATCACAGTCATTCGAACAGGAAATTAATTTATCCTATGTCCCCTTTTTTGTTTTCATCGTGACAAAGCCATTTGGAAAGGTATATCAAAGCTAGATTCTTACCAACATTTTTAAAGCCTGATTTTCCTTCCTAGGGAAATTCTTGGTAGTTGCAGTCAGTATCATTGAGAATAGCTCTCTAAGATGGAGGCACAGATGGAGACATATGTCTAGATTGCATCAGCTTCATCTATATTACTCCTTGCAACACTACAGGAACAGTTTATTCCATAATATACAGTTGGCAGCTACTTAAGCAGCACTTTTGTCATCCCCAGGTGTTGGTGAACTGTGAAGCCCTCTGAGATGGGGATTTGATGTGTCACTTAGGTGCAAACTGAGGCATAAAACAGTTGTATGATTTAACCCATAGTCATAAGGAAGGATAGAAAGCGAATCCAGGACTCATAAATGTCATAGGTTTATTTTTCATACTAGAAATCTTGCCTCGTGGGAATAGGCCTATGGAAGAGGAGAAGGAAAGGAAATACGGAGAAGCGCAGCCTGCCTGCACCAAGGTAACAAAGATGGATTTCCATCATGTTTAGCACTAGCCCAAGCCTGCAAAGGCAAATGGGACTGTTACCCCTGACTCCAACAGAAAAACATTTGGCTCAGTGCTGAGTGATTTTGAAAATGCTGCTTTGACATTTTAGGCCTGAAACCAGACATTTTCCCTGACATTATGAAACACAGCGAGGTAATATTACAAATAAGTGTAAAAATAAATCCAACTTGGAAAACATAAATGACCTTTCAAAGCCTGAAATCATGTAATAATAACTGGCCCGACCCATTGCTGAGGTTTTATTGTTTGAGCTTCACTTACGTTTTTGCCTTTCTCCCTTGGATAAAGTGAACAGTTAGGGACTAAAATCCCAGAACAAGTGCATGCCTATTTACCAACAAAATGAAAAATGTCTTGAAATAGTTCCAGCTACCTCATTTGCTGCGGGGGGAAATCATACAAAGGAAAAAAAAACCCAAACCCTCTCACCCTGTTTTCTGCAGGGTTTGCCTATATTGTTTGCTTCAGACAGAGCATTTCTAATGAATCCAATAATCGGCTGGAACTCAAACCCACTCTGCCATCTCTCACTGTTCTTTCAGTTCCAGGAAAACTGAAGCAAATGATATTTTTCTTCCTCGGCATTAAAAAAAGACATAATAATACTAATGTTTACATCTGGTTCCAAAACCGGTTTTGAGCTTCAGTCAAAACAGATGAAATTTAATACACACAAGGTTCGATTTTTTAGGACTCCACAATGTTTTCTTGGTTGTTTTTTTAATTTATTGTTTTTTTCTAAGAGCTTTTCTGTCCCCAAATCTGGTACTACTTTACCTAAGCTGGGACTTTTAGAGCAGTACCTACCCCCAGTACAGTGATCTGGGTATTAAGTCAGCATAGCATTTTAATAGCACTCTAACTGCACCCAGATGAGTAGTTGTGCTCTAGAAAGCTGTTGCTAAAAAGGCTCATACACCAGGATTTTGTTACAGCTCTGTTAAAAGCGTGTGGATCGGGGCTCAGCTCTTTGTGAAGACAACTGCAATGTTCTTCTCTGACAGCAGCACTGGTGGTGTTTTGCCAGCTTCTTCACTTTATAGGGACGCCACTGCCAAGAGTAGGCTACCATGCTAGGTGGCATCCTTTGGTGACAGGTTCCTGAGTAGCCTTTTTCATGAATTATAGTCTAGCCCAGAACTTGGTATTTTAGCAAGAATTTCTGTGAGTAACACCACTAACAAAATGCAGTTGTTTACTGATGTGGGTCCTATGTACCCTACTTTCTCCCCCTCCCTTCCCATACTCTAACTCTTCCTATGCCTCTAACATCCCGTTCTCCACAGAAGTTCCCCTAACCTGCTCCCACATTCCCCAGCTGTTTGGAAGGGTGAGTGGAGCAGGTAGTAGGTACTATCCTGCTTTGAGTCTGGTGAGGCAGTATATGCCTGCTGAGGCCAACAGGTCTGATCTGCAATCCATCTAAGAATGGTTAGATATTGTTCCATCTGCTTTTCCCTCCATGGAGGCTCTTTGGGTCTGTCTCAGCTGCTGAGTTCCGTTAGTTTTGTTGGAATTTGGTACCTTTGAAAACTCTCTCCTCTTCAGTCATTTTTCCTTGATAGCAGCAAACAGATTCATAAATTAATCGGAGAGGATAGATGCTGACAGACAGGTAGACAGGCAGACAGCCTCATTTCCTTAGGAAACAAGGCTAAAAAATGAACACACTCCCTAGAGGTTTTGACAGCAATGACTTTGGTACAGTTGCACAGAGCTACCTTTAATTGGATACTGTTGGATTATGTTCCATTTTTCCTCTTGTCCTGACCTGCTCATTGAGTAAATAGAGCCATCTGCCAAAGCAATGGCTCCTGAATTAGAGAAGTGCACCTTCCCCCTGGGAGAGCAAAGTAGGCCAGCAATTCACCAGAGCTTTCTGCAGCTGAAATTATTATTCAGCTTTCCACACTGTAGGAGCAAGGGATCTGTATCTAGCTGAATAATCTGGCAGGAAATGTAGCTAAGTCACAAAAACATATTGGCTGAGAACCACGGGTATCTTATAGAGAGAGTTTAAAGTGACATTTTAAGATAAAAGTTTGTCATTCCCTTTCCCAGCCCCAAACTGGTTTTTATTCACTGAATGCACTTCTCACCTTAGAGAACAGCAAACTGTTTGTATTGGATCCTTGGGCACAGTAGAGATGCTCAAAGTCCTTAGCCATAGGCAGCAAATCTGTACACTGACTGTTGTTTGAACTCTGGGTGATCAGAGAAGCAGTTCTTCATCCTGTGAAAATCTGGGGTGCTTTATTTTTCCTTCATTTTTGTCAATAAAAACTAATTATTAATTTATTTTTTTTTACCAAAAGCCCTACAAGCAGGATAGTTTAGATTTCTCCAGCTTTCTCTGTCTTTAATGAAAAGGATTTGTATTTCCAATTATGAGATTTATTTTTTTTTTAGCAAAATAAAAACATTTTCCTAGAAAATATCTTTTCATGGTTAGAAGTTTCTTGTTAAAGATGTTTTTTTTCTATAATCCCTGCTGGTAACTGTGGTTTGGCGTTTTGGCAAAGGTGTGGCAGGACTGAAGTCTGTTCAGAGCCTCCAGTCATTCCTCTGACAATCCAGAGGGCTCACAGCAAGATGCAAACCCAATCTTAATCTAAGTGGGAGAGCAGGGGATGTTGCACCATTAAGCAGCCGTGTCTCCTACAGGTCAGTGCCAACAGGAGGGACAAAGCCAATGCCTCACGGCTCAGAAAACGCACACCTCTCAGGAGCCACGCTACCTGGAGTGAGGGAACAACTTCCCAATTCCATTTTACCTCTGAGGTGAACCAACTGAAAAGAAATTTTCTTTAAAACTGCATCTTTATTTAGTTTTAAATGAAGATTGTCTGCCAACCCGTTTCACCCTCCTTTTTTCACTTTCACAGCTGTTCTTCAGTTAATTATGTAAAAAATATTTATTTCTTTTTCTCCAAAGGAAGTATTCCTTAGTCACAATGAGTACCCTGCGTTCTCTTACAGTTGTGTAAGATTCTGGGAGGACTGGCAGAGACCTGGCAGTAAGCACCTAGCAAAGGGCTCTGTGCAAACCCCCGCGATTAGATCCCATCCACCCCGAGCGGCCCGTGCGCGCTCAAGGCCTCTTCAAGAACAGCATGTCTTTGATGAGCGTTATTGATGCTACCACAGGGACTGTCTGGGCACCTTCTCCCTTCACAATGATCTTTCCATATTATTACAGGATGCTGTGGGAACATCTGGCAAATTATCCCACCTCACTTCTTGGACTGACTCTGCCCACATGCACGGGAGGCTCATACCCGGAGCGTTCAGCCAGAGCTGGAGGTGCTTGCATCATTTATTATCTCTGGCTTGCACTGGGTGTTTTGAGCAGCTGGGTAAATTCCCCAGCATGGAGACCTACAGGTGGTGCAGCCTTATGGTAACACTAGGAAAAGCTTAGTTACCCAGTTCTGGAATCCAGGATTCATGAAGACTTAAATGAAGTGCTACAACAAATCTGTTCTGCTAACCCAGTGCAAAGGGCTGCGAGACACCATTAAATCGATTTCAACTTAGATTATATCAATTTACATGTAATTCATTTGGAACAAATCAGAATCAGCCTAAAATAAGCCTTTGTTAAACCACAGTAAGAATGGCCTTCTCTAAGCTCATTTAACTAAAGCTATTTTCGAACTAATTTAAGGTATGGTTTTGACACACGTAGAAAAGAATCTGCTGTGAACATCACAAACAGCTAATGAGGGTTCACCCCAGGACTCTGAAGACAGATACTTTTGAAAATGAGATGTGTTCAGACAGGCTTCACATTCTAGGCTTTATTTTCAATCCAGATGCCAAAGGACCACTTGAAGATTTCCCAGATCAAATTCACCAGTTTCCCACTGTTTCTAAGAGGTTTCTGAAAATTTTGTTCAGTGATTTGTTCCAAGACTCCGCAGGCATTTTGAGTAAAAAAAAAAAATTTACAAAAAAAATTAAAAATTAAAAATTACTTAAATGGTAAAGCGGCACTTTGCAGTTCAGGAGCATCGGAAGGACAAGTAGGCCATGAAGAACTGAGTTCCTAAAGCAGACGGAGATGTGAGTCACCCAGGCACTGTTTCAGCAGTGAGGGAGGGCCCTGCCTGCCTCCATGCTCCCACCTGCCCTCGGCACGCTCGGAGAACTGTATGGAAAACGACGGCAAGAGCATCAGAAAACAAATCGTTTAGGAAGCAAAGTCTGGAAGTGTAAAGAACATAAGTATTAAGAGTTTCTTGAACATGAGACGCTTTTTGTCTTTCTTGTTGAAGTCAGCTAAGTACCTAATGGTGTGTGATAAAAGCAAAGTTAGGCAATTATTTTTCTCTGTTCTGCAATCTGTGTAAGAGCATGTGGGGAAACGTCATGTCTGGTTGCAAATATCATGCTGTAAGGTCTGGAAATCCACATTCTTAGAACCCAGACAGACATGAATTGACAAGCACTAGCCATTCCTAGAGCAAACGTCAGATTCAGAGAGCCCTTCTCTTCAGATAAGTGCCCCAGTTTTGCAGGCACACACGCAAACCAGGCCTTAATTCTTAACGAGGCAACAAGCAAGTACATATGGAACCTTGAAAGACTGATTTTTCCTCTTTCTGGCTGCTAGACTGGAAGGCCAGTTAAGAAAACTCTTAAAAAACATTTCAGGAATTAGGTTCTTTGAATCACGTATCAGGACCTTAGGTTTCATGACAAGTTAAGCCAAAAAACCCATCATATCATGAAACCAGCCTACAATAATATTGCTAAGTCTTGCAAAAACGACACACTAGGAGACAAGACTGACTTATGTGAGAGTGCCGAGAGCTGCTCTGCATGTTTACTTGTTGAGTTTCACTGTAGTTTGAGCTAAAATGTCAGATTTCATTTCTCATCAATCCAGGACTACAGTCCTGTCCTCTAAGGCAGAAGGCACAGAGACACGGGGAAAAAGAAGAACGGAATTCGCCATTGTACAATAAGGGTTAGGGAAAAGAAAAAGTCTTATTTCTGTAAAGTCCTTTAACCCATTCTGGTTAGATAAGGAAGTCTAAAACATTAATTATAATGAGATATAATTCAGTATTTTGAAGTGTTACTAAGGTTAAATTCAGATGCTAGGAATTTTGGCTAAGAAATCTCAAAGTAGTTTAACTTCCCTCACTCCTCAGGATCTGTTTTCATTGTACCCAGGACAACCTTATCTTTCTAACCATATTCAATGTATGTTATTTTACACTTACCTCATACTAACCAGATAATTATCTTACATATTCTTGTGTCTGAAAAATAATAAAATAAAATGGTTGCTTCCTACTAACCCACCCACTCAGAAGCAGTCTCTTCTCATGTTTTGCTTGATAAAGCACATGTGGTCCTCTCAAACAGTCTGATTTGACATCCCAAATAGATTAGAAGTCATATCAGAAATCTATCTGTTGAGTGACAACATAAGTACTTATTTAATAAGTATATTAAATACATATGCATGGCTATATACTGTACATGCAAGGTTTTAAATATATACCCTAGTTAACTGCCATATGGATATGTTGTTGTGGAAAAAAATATTTATAAAATGTTTTTTGCAAATGTTTAATCTACAGCAGATGCGCCTTGCATTCATCTGTTTGGCTTGGCATTCACTACAGGGAGATCTTATTAATCATACAGACCTCCTGTAGTAGAGGAAACAGAGGCTATTATAGGATTCATCTGTTTATGACTAAACAGAAAAAAGGATCTTCATCAAATGAGAGATCTCTTTCTGCAAGCCCTCTGAAATGTAGAAGGTTGTGAGTAAGCCACATGCTGTTTTTCATCTCCCAGCATTGTGCCCCTTCTCCTCCTCTTTACATTGGAATACCATAGCAGGACAGGCTGTATGTATCTGGTGAAGGAGAGGAGAACAGAAGAGTAATAACTATGGGGATGGACCTGGAGAAATCCAGATTTCATTTGTTCCCTTTCCATGCTGAGATCGTGGAAGGGTTTTTTTCTGACCCATTTGTTATTCCACTGTATGGAAAAACACATAGAAGGATTTATGGGACGTGCTTCAAAGTCTAATCTTGCTCTCAACATCTCTCGTACAAATCTCTCTGAGCACCGCTTCACATGGGAAGTCAGGGCCAACATTTACAACAGAACTCTTACAACTTGATTGCTTCCCATAATTATATTACTCTTCAGTTTCGCCAGCTCTGCTGTGACAGAGTAGCTGTAGCTAACCCTCTGACCTGAGCAGGGAAGAAGCAGAGAAAACCAGCAAGGAAAAAGAATTAATTGGGTTCTGCTGAATAGAGAAGGTCAACTCTCCTGAGCACATCAGCTGAACGGAAACCAAACAAGGGGCAGCAGAACCCAGGTATTCGAAGGGTCTACTTCGAAGCAAAGAACTTCTTCAGTCCCTTTTCTACTTGCCATGCTCCGTAAGCAAATTGCGAGTCCTAACGATGGACACGTCGACGTTTCCTTTTGCTTTTTATTTCTCTTAAACTTTACTGTTTTGTAGACATGTCATTAGAATGAAATATCTAACTTGTAACAAATCCAACAAATTGCCCTTTGTCCTTATTTCCAAAGTGCAGGCTGACAGATCACCATTTCTGGTTGGCTCCTGGGCCACTTGAAGGGCAACTTATCCAGGCTCACAAACGTGTGTATATCTGGGACAGACAGTTTCATCACAAAGATGGAACTAAAAATGTATACAGAGGCACAACACTTAGCTATCTGATTTCCAACAGCAGCCTCCAAGTCAGTAGATGAACTCTGGTAGTCTTTGTCTTTCGGTTTAGAGCGTGACAAAAATTACCCATTCTTAAACTAAATAACATGTTGGTTCGACCATTTTACTCAGCACAGGATTTGTAAGAATTTAACATCAGCTCCTGACTGATCCTCCTCCTTGCTTCTCCTTCACCTGTAATGTTCTCAGACATCTATCAAGTCTTCAACCCTAGACAATTTGAGTCCAGATTTTCCTATCCTCCACTGATGCAATTCAGCATCGATCAGTAAGGGCCATGGAGTCTCACTACGGTTCTAGTGCAGAAGTTGAGCCAGACATGATAATGACATTTCTCCATTTCTGGGAAAGAAGCTTCTTATTTGACCCAGTTGTGCCCGGTCCTTGGATTCACTCAAGGCTACTGCTGCAAAATGCAGCATGTGCTAAGAATCTCCCCAGCGTTTTTGACCTAACAGAGAAGCTAAGTGAAGCTTTGTGTTGGTGGTGATATGCAGGCCAACCCAAAAGCAACAGAATCTGAACCATTATCCTTATCATTGCCTTATTAGCCCTTCAAAGATCAGGCTTTATGTACCAATGAAATGCCTGCCTTCACTGCTCAGCCAAGCTGTGTATCATCCACCATCTGTTTTCTGACTTACAGTGCCCATCTTTTACTGCTGACCAGCTCTCATGCTTTGCCCCAGATGTTCATATAGTCTGCGACTTCCACATGAACAGACTTTTCTGTCCTCAACGTGAAATTTGGTCACAACGTTGGCAGTTTACAAGTTTAGACTACAGCATATCTCTAAAAAGGATAATCAGCAGCTGCAGCCAAACAGAATACTCTGTATCACCATGCACCACTTAAATCCTTTTGATACAAATCGCACAGAGCTTTTTTAATAAGCATCCTTGTACAGTAAAGAAGCATGTCAAGTACCATGCCAAGAACAGGTAATTCACCTTATACAGACACTGACAGGAAAAGTCAATTGTAGTATTTCAATGTGCACACCTCTTAGATTTATGTCAGAACAATTCTTTCCCAGAATCCTTTTGGATGTGAGTGAAAACTCTAATGAGGCTCTCAGAAGATCAACTCATCAACAGATACTGTCATGACATGTCAGCTGTAATTCCTAAGATGCTCAACCTGTTGAAGCTGGAAATTAGGGCTTCTGCGGTAGCATTGGCTTTTTCTGATATTTCCCCTTGGTTCAGTTTGAACTGGGGTTAGAATGTTTTACAGGAACCATAAGAAGAAAGAACCCCAGTAGATAAACACACTTGGGTACTCAGGCAGGTCAGCCTCAAGTAACCCCCTCTCAATCTCAGACTCGATACTATGAAGCAGATAAGAAATATTTATATCTGTTTTATACCAGAAAAAAAAAGAGTAATTAAACAGACAAGTTGTTTGAAAAGCTGATGGTTCCCAGAAACACCAACATCAGAAACAGGATTAACCCAAGGTTTCAATATTACCAGCCACATCTACAACTTCCTGTGGATACATTTTTCACTATATAGATGGAACACCATGAAGGCACAACAGGAAAGATTGGTTATGAGCAGTCCTGAAATGGGGCTTCTGTTTTAGATAGTTATCATTCTTATTGAAAAAAGGAAGGTTTTGAAATTATTTGTCAATCACATTGCAGGGTGCTGGGAAGAGCCTCTTGTAATCATTGGCTGTTCCACAATTTCAGTGACCAGGAGTTGAGTCTAACGTCCTGATTCCCAGCCCAGTGCCCTATCCAGCTAACACTCTGCTTGGAAAGGCTTAGAAAAGAACTTCTATCACTATGGATCAAAGTTCACAGGCAAAATAAGGTGTGAAAAGCAGCAGTGGAATCTTAGCCCAAACCGTGATTGTTTTTAAATCCAGATGTTCTACCTGAAGTCCTGTAATACACAGCCACGTGTTCTAAAAGTCAGGAGTAATGAATAACCTACATCTTACAAAACATTACATTACAAAGAAGTACATTTAAAATCTTTCTTCAGTTATCTGTATTTACCTGCATGTTCTTTGAGCTGTGACCTTCCTCTGGAAATTCCAGCTGACATTATCTGCTGAGATACAGAAAGTCCTAAGCAGTACCACAGACCCAAACCCACACAGCACCTGAGGCAAAGCACTTCCATGCTGATTTGCATATCTGATTCCAGCTCAGGATTTGTATCACTCATGAAGCTAAACTGGAAGGACCCGTGGAAGGACCCACAAAAGCAATCATGTGAAGGGAATGGGAACTGTAACCCCAAAGCCTTCACTCCTGAAATTATTTTCTTGTTAATGCACTCTTGTTTAAATTCCAATTCTAGTTGTCGTCTGCATTTCTCAATTATGAAGGTTTGTTTGCAAATGTACCATATACGGGCCACATAACCCATAAATCTAACTCAGTGCTTTGAACTCAGCTCGGTGAACTTACAGCAATTCCTGTTATCTGAGCATCTCTCCCAGTCAATCAGATTTCCTTACTCAGTTTTCCTGCTTTAAACCCTAATCTGCCTCTCTCTAAATGTACATCACATATATCTGATACTAACTAGATTAAATCAGCTTAATTAGCTGGTTAATGTTAATTCGAGTTCATGTAGCATCCTCTGTTTAAAGTGGGTACAATATTTTACAGTATCAGAAAAGTGGTTCAGCTTAATAAACTAATGGAAGAAAAAAGTCTTTAAAAAGAATCACGGGAGAGCTCTCGAATCCAGATTGCAGCATTACCCAAGGAACATCTGCACAGCAACGCTTCTTCAAGGCAAGTGCTGCACAACAAGCAATTCACCAACAAAAGAATTCCGATAGCTTTTGAAATCCTTGTCTAGCTCCTACAGTGTAAATCTGTGTTCTCATCTCCAAACAAGAGGCTCAAACCCCCTGCAGTTGTGTTTCGCTGTGCAAGCACCAATCCCATGGCCATGCCAAGTCTGTACCGTGTGTATCTTGTCACTGGTTTCCATCTCGGGTTCCACCTGCTGCCACTGGTTTCTCCTTGGCCTCACCAGTGCAGACAAAAACTGCTCCTGCACGTGGCACTGCAGAGTGAGGCTGGATCCATTTGGATGGATGGTTTCAGGTTCATTTCCTGAAACGTGCTTATGTCTTCTAGTTAATAGCTTTTTCCAAACATTTGATATACGCATTTCACTAAAGATGCTTAAACCCAACACCCATATTTAGACCACTTGTGATTTGTAATTATCCTTTTCTAATTTGTTCACATGTATGTATTGTAACCCTATGTATCGTACACAGCATTTAACGCCACGTTTTGAACTGTAGGAAGCAAATCAGCATGCTTCAGCTCTGTTTTTCATGGTTCAGACATGTCTGAAATATAATGAGAGCAGGGATTTGTCTGCCCTGATTTAATTACTACAATCCAGATAACTCTGTCAATCAATTTTTCTCCTCGTGACTCTTGGCAGGGTGAAAAATGCCTTCATTATGAGGACTGATCATTAGTGGATGTGAAGTTGAGAAGATGATGAAGATGAGTTGTTGGCTCTGGCAGAGAATTGACCCATCAGTGTCATTAAGTGAACTCCAGCAAGCCCAGCAATTCCCATGGGGCAAATCATTGAATTCCTTAGGAGCAAAGGTCTGTGTCTGTCTACACCAAAGCACTTTGAAAAGTACACACATGCAGTTTGCAGTAATCTGGTGGATAACTAAACAATTACACAGGCAATAACTGATTCGTCCTTCCCTTTCCACAACAGAAACAACTGTTAAGGTACCATATTTTAGATTCTTTTTATGTCACAGTTTAAATAACAGTTACATCCATTGCCCTTTCAATTTGTATTAAAATGCTCAGCTCAGAGCTGCACCAACCTCCCAAAGCCCAAATGCTCTTTATTAACAATGTAAATTGCAAATCTCTGTCCTTTTCCTTTTCAATATCGAAGGACAAGACTGAGTCACTCCAAGCACTATATCAGGCCATGGTTTTTAGTCAGTGCTGTTCACCCAGCAGTAAGGCCAGAAACTAGGAACACCTTGCCATACAACAGCCTGACTTAAAAGCAGTTTAATGACAAATGAGCATTATCTGCTGAATGCTTTTTTTCTAAATTATCCTTTAATTGTAAAAGGTAATTTCATATAATTGGCTAATTAATCATAAAAAAAAAAAAAAGAAAATAGATGCAATGATTGCAATGCCAAAGAATTGCTAACAGAGCTATTCACACAGAGAAAATCCTGCTTCAATAAAAGACATAGTGAAGAGACCTACAGACAATTATGGTGACCAAACAAAGAGCCAGTGTGAGTGTGAAGGTTACAGACACAATAGGACTTCTAGAAGAAGTTCTAAAGTACATTTGATGGGGGTCCAGGGCTGACTGTGTGTTACAGACCCCCCATGGGCCTTAGTCCAGCCTCTTCAGTTGCAGCTTTGAGGCTGCAGAGTCAGGTAGTTCTTCCAGTCCTCAGTTCAGCTCCCCTGGCTGTGTTAAACAAACTGATCCACTCCACAGCAGCCTCTGTCTGATCCTGAGAATTCTCACTGTCGAACATCCCTGGGCTGTGTTTTCTCTGGAGGGCTACAAATAATAACTGAGCTGGTTTGATTGTAAGGACTTGGATTTCTAGCACAGGATCCAAACTCTGTTTTGAAGGGAACTTAAACATGAAGTGTGCAAGTAGGGCAAGATTAAACGTGCAAGCAACCTTTGGCAGGAGCAGGTACAGAGGGAATACAGCGTTATGTATTTTTGTTATTGAAGTTACTGAATTAGGTCTTAAAACTGAGCAAGAGGGGAAGGTGTTACTTTGATGGGAAGGGTGCTGGCTGAGCTAATTGATTCAGCAGTGAGACTGGAGCAGTTTTTTAGTGCTATGAGTCAGAAGAGCTCAGCATTAACTCTGCTAAATAGTTGGAAATTTTCCTACAGCTTACAAAATCTCTGAAGTATTTTTCCATCTTGATGCCTCAGATAGGTTTAACCACTGAAAAGGTGCTCTCAGGCACTGCTGGGACACTGACATCACTTAAGTCCTCTTCCTCTCCTAGCCCACAGGCCTTTTTGAGAACAGCCTGGATATTCTCTTCAGCATTAGTTCCTGGATGGGCACTATTTAGAAGAAATTCTCTTTTCACTGTAGTGGTTCACAGCTAGAATCACAGTGGCTACCCACGGTCAAAACTTACACAAAATGGTATCCGAGATCTGCTGGCCAGCCAAACTGTTGGCAGCATTCACTGAAATAGTATTGAGGGAGACCAATCACAATTTAAGAAACAAGCCCCCTCCCAAATCTTGTCAAAGCATAAGAAAAATGAAGGAAGGAAGAGAAAAAGCAGGGACATGGGAAAGTGACAGTTAAACCTACATTTTGTCATTTCACGGAACTCTTCGGCGGGACTGAAACGGGGCTTTCCACGGCAGCGCTGAATAAACAGTGGGCTCTGTAGGTTTGCTGTGGCAAACACTTCTAAACTGGAATTCTCTTTATATAATAGAGCAGGGTGGAAAATTACTTTAAAAAAAAAGTCAAATTCTGTTTTTCTTCCAGCCTCCCTTAACTAATGCGGGTTCTTAACTGATTTTCTTCAATCTTTCCAAAGCAAGTGACGTTCTGGCTGAAGGCAGGCATGGAAGGCATTGTCCCAAAAGATATTTTTTTCCAGAAAGCTAACAAAACCTGAAAATGTGCCTTCCCTAACCGAACCTGATATTTGGCCTCATGACCTATGGCACTTCCAGCTCTCCACTCTGCACCACTCTGTAAATAAAATAGTAGAGAAAAGAATAACCTGTCAGTGAAATGAAAAAGTCTTTCTAAATGGAAATGATTCTTAAACCTGAACATGGAGTTGTGATTCTTAGGCCTAAGCTAGAAAAGACCACAGCCTGCCAGCTCTTCTCAAAACCACGCTCCATAAGCAGTTCCAATAGAAATCAGAGACCATCTTATGAGGCGAAGTGTTTGACAATTAAGGGCAGCACTTAGAACCAGCACCCCAAGAGGCTTATACAACACCTAACTTGGGAGAATGTTGAGAAATCTCAGGAGAGGAGGAGTGGGGAGTAACAACATGGCAGAGGCGGTGTGTTTTGTGGAATATGTGAAAGAAAGAAAGAAAAACTGCCCAAACTGCCTGCTGCTTTGGTTCAGTCAGGACAGCAGGCGCCTCCCCAATTTCTGCCTGCTTAAACAGCTTCTCTACCCAAATCTGTGGCTGCAATTTGAGATGGCAAGTTTGAAAGCCATTCCCTAAATCACTCATGGACTGGAAAAATCAGAACCAAGGGGTTCTTAAAGCAAACCAGTAATCTTCAGCAATCATGAAAACTACATATAATTCAATATATTTTCATTAAAAAGTCAACCAAGACACAGCCATTGTGCCCAAAGTGTATGATGATACTTCAAGAAGAACTTGTGATGATGGGTCAGACGGTGTCATTCCACCAATTCCGGTGAAGTTAAAGTGGTGATGAACACAGCCCACTTCCAAAGGCACAAAGCCAGTAAGTAGCCTGCGCTGGGATTCTGATAAATGCTCCAATCTGCAAAATGTTATATCCAATGCAGGGCAGAAACAGATGGAAAAGCTTTTCAATCCAGAGTACCAACTTAAAATAAACATCCTTAAATGTATCTGTTCCTTCAATGGGTATTGAAGAACAGGCAAAAATAAATGAATGAAATGAAGGAGGCTTATAAGTTCTTTTTTCACAGTGACCAAAGTAAAACCTCTTGAGCTGACATTAATCTTCCTTGTGCAGGGATCAAAAGCTTCTTGTTTTCAGGACAAAACAAGCACAATGGTTCCTGAAGATAAAAAACACGTGTGCCCATTCTGGTTTGTTCTGCTGAGAACTCCCATTTCCCACCCGGTTATCTTCATCTCAGCTTCTTCCAAAGACTCAAGCTGTTGCAATCCTCTTTCTAGCAGCAGCAAAATTTCCCTTCTGAACTGTCACTGAGATCTCAATAGATGGCTGAGGTTGGCCACGGGGCACTGCAAAGGGCCTGTTCCTTTCCATCAGGATGCCCTAGTATGCTGCACTCAGAAACCAGGAGTCTGGATTTCAAGAGTAGAGTTTCTATTGGTTACTGTAGCTATTAGCTCCTGAGCATGGGAAATAGCATAAGATACAAGCCCTGGTCCAACATGTTCTTTGAACAAGAGGAGAGACGAAAACATGCTGCCAAATGGGAAATGGTTCTGCTTTTGTCCTTTATGTCAAATACTGAGAGAAAGCTTTGCAAGCTTGTGTACATAGATGTGAGTTAGCTTTGAGCCCAGGAGAGAAAACAAGCAAAGATAATACTGTCCCTGGTTTCCAAAACAAACTTTAAGTTTGGTTGCCCTTCATTGTAAGACACGGTTTTGCCCATAAAGTCATGATTGTTTTGTTTAAGGGAGCTGCCTGTCTCAGAATGCAAAATAAATGGGTACAGTCACAATGCCGAAAGGATTGACTTGGAAAATTGCAAATTGAATGAGGAGAATTACTCTGGCTAGACACACACGTCATTAAGAATTATTGGCATAGGGGTTTCAACAACACTGGATGCCTGAATGAGAGAATTTCAAGCTTAGAGGAGATAGATTTAAAAGGCTTTAAGATAAAATAAATGGGCTGCAGATTGCTTTATCTGGCAAATCGGCATGCCATGGAAACCTGCAATACAGAGTGAAACATATGTAACTAAACCCTAATTTTATGGAGGCATTTAGGAAGGTAGCTTGGACATGCTTTCAAAGAGGTGAAACTGAACTGAAGAACAGATGTGGTTTTACCTAGTAAATTGTATCCCCAGGATTCAGGAGATAAACTGATGGTTGGCATTTGAGTCAGCAAGTCTGAAACTCTTCCAGAAGAAAACAGGATTTCTTCTCCCCAGCCCTCTCCAGCAACTTTCTCCCCATGCCATTTGCAAAAAGAAATCTCAGGGACAGATCTTCAGCCAGTGTAAAATCAGTGTCTCTCCAGAGCAGTGAACTGATCTGTGCTGATTTGAACCAGCTAAGGGTCTGGTTCCTGGGCTTCTGAAATAACCCTGAGGCTTCTGTTGTTACAGCTGTATTTTGTAGCTATCTTTGTGTTGGTTGGTGCGCGGGCAGGGCAGTGGGACAACCCAGAGAAATTGGGGTGTAATGGAGCTGCACTGAGATAAACTGGGAACTGGTCAAATGATGACCCAGAAGCATCCAGACGTGATCCCTGAGCCAACGGACTCACGCCTGCGATGCAGGAAAGAAAGCAGCAACAGCCTCAGTGAGCATCTCTAGAGGTTTACACTTATTTGCTGTCTCTCCTTATGATTAGTGACTTCTCCTCTGTAATTTCTGGCATAAATGGGAGTGACTTCACAGAAACCAATGGCAACATCTGCAATTACATGACATCTGAATCCACAAGGCCAGGACAAAGAAGTAAAAAGAACAAGTAGGTTTTGGTAAGCAGCATTCTTGGAAGCTTCTTCAGTTTCACCACAGGCTCACATCTCAACAAGTCCCTTGATGCAGACCACCAGACTCTCTTTTTGAAGTCATGATGGCATCAATAACAGGCTGCAATTTGGTGACCTCTCTCAGCTCCTCTTCCATCCTCTCTGTTGTTTCCTGCTTTCAACCCCAACATCTAATATACCTCTTCATCACTCTATGCCTTTCTCTGTAGGGCTAAACTTTTGGTATGCTGTCATATGTCAGAGATACTCATTAGTGTGAGCATTACTAATGGAAAACACAGCCCTCTTGGAGGAAATTAATGTGGGCCAAATTTTGCTTTCTATTACACCACCATTGCTCAACCTTTCCCATCCTGGAACTGTTCCCTTCATCCTGGCATTTAATACGCCTCTTCCTTTTAAGAAATGTTAGTGGAAGGTGAGAATGGCCCCTTGCACACATATTCATGAAAACCCGTGGCAGCCGAGCATCGTCTCAGACTGAGAACTGTTGTGTATCTGCAATGCAAATGCAGAATAACACATTTATTCTGCTGTAACTAAAAACCGGAAGCTGGCTCTGCAGATTCCTCCCACTCCTCCTGGTGCTTGTTTCCATCCATAACATTTTTTCCAGTAAGCACCTGCCTGACTCCCATTTAATACATCCACAGCTGCAGTTTCCATAGCTGCCTTTTGACAGCACAGTCCAAAATGAATCATTCTCTCTGTGAGGAAATTTCTCCAAAATGCTATTTTTTCCTCATCTCTTCCTTAATCATCTCTGGATTCCCATTATTTCTAGAAGGTATATGATTAAACTGCCATTAGAAGATCCCCCGTTCCCTGTCCCTTTCCAACCACCCCCTCAGAGTCAAACAGACTGGCACAGCACTAAGCTGTCTGGCCTTTTTTGTTAATAGGCTTTTACAATTCTTCATATCGTCATCTATCATGAGACATCACTGACAATTCTGCTAGAGCCCCTACATGGATAAAATATATTCTGTCAAAAAATGCTTAGGATGAACTGTATTTTTTCAAGCACCTTCATCTACTTAATGCAGCATATTAATGCTGCCAAGTAACTTAAAACATTCTGCTAACAAACCTCCATCTTTTCAACATGAGAAAGCATTGTGTGGCAAGATCTCTTGTGTTGGGATTTATTTTCCCTATGTCTGATCACCAGCTCATCCTTAGCACTGGTTGTCTTTTCCCCTGCCTATGTTTTTGAGACACCCAACAATAAACATCGATCAGATACACAGGTGTAGGAATTCCTCCCTGTTCACTTCAGCCTCGAATTACAGTTTTCCATTCTCAGTTACTCAAACTCTCATCAGCTCAGCCACGGTCACATCGTCACAAGAGGACAGAGATTTGTAAGAGAAGTCAGAAGTATCCCGCACATTTATCCCAAGGTGAGAACTACTGGCCACATCATCACTGGCAAATATTCACCGAACCTCTTTAATAAGCAGCTACCTGGTCTTGGTTCACCAAGTGAGCAACCAGGCTAGGAGTGACCCTACGCACACCGCAGCAATCCCTTGAATGAACTCGTCTGAACTACAACATCTCTCTTAAAAACACATCCTGTCCCAAATTCAACTTTAGGTGACTGAGAATCCAAAGGTCAAGGAGCCTGCTGGCTCAGTGCACACCTTCTTCTGAGACCACACAGCATGGCCAGGCCTTCACAACATCCATGCAAGTTACCTTCTAGAGGCTGGCTTCACTCAACACGCAGCAACGTGTTTCCAGTGCAGGCAACTGATTCATCTGATTTAACAGCAACTGCTGCCCAAGTTCTGGCTAAATCAACACAAGTTCTCAGGGGCAAGCTGAAAAGCTCTCAGAATGTGGTTTAAGATGGTTTTCTCTTTCTTCTCCACACTAGTGAACAGTCTGAGTTACTATGTGCAAAGGGCTGTGCAGGACCCCAAAGGGAGACATTTGGAGAAGAAACAGGGCAAAACTGAAGCAGCTCAGAAGGAAGTGTTTGGCAAAGAACTTTCTCCCAATCGGCTGTACCTGTTTCTCACACATACCACACACTTCCTTAGGAACATCTGACATTTCAATGACATGAACAGTTCACTATAGAAACAAGTTTGCTCAGGACTGAAATCAGTTCTCTATTAAGGTCAACATCCTCTTACTTAGATCAGTAACTAGCCCTGGAAGTTAGGGGAAGGGAGGAGTACACACAAGGAAAGAAATTGCCCAGTAATTCAAAATCCAGTCCAGTAACTACAGTAAACTCATCACCAATGACCTGTGTGCCAAATTTACTGGGGTAAATTCTGCTGTATCTACCACATGTACCATTCACAGTAAGATGTATATTGCTGACAGAAATTAGTTTTGGCAACAGTATAGGTAATTAAACAGAAAACATTTTCTTTGTACTGGAGATGTAAGTTGATGGGAGAGCATTCATGCAATAAACTGGGGGGAAACATGGTATGCAGAGGTTAATCAAAGCTTGCAGTGAGTAAAATGTGCCACTTTTGCTGTTCTTCATGCAAAAAATGCCTTTATCAAGACAATGGAAGTTTTACCTCAAGGTAAAAGTATTGAATCTGATTCTAACAGTCATAAGTTATTCATACAGATTTATACAGAACCGGGTACCAACGTGGGATGTTGTTCACAGACTCAGAAACCTCATAAGGACATTTAAAAAGGAGAGACTCCTCTTATGAAGCAGTTCTGCATCCTGCACCCTTCTGGAGGCTGACTGAACCAGAGGAGATGAAAAGATACCACCACCCCCCCCCAAAAAGGCGTTTGTTCCTGGCTTCCCTTATGAGGGCCTAAAGCCAACGGCGACTGAAAGCTCGTGGCTCCTCACAGATCTTCCAGTAGCACAGTTTTTCAGTCGGGAAAAAAAAGGTATTTTGCACCAAATTATACTTCCCTTTTAAAAAAAAAATCTTATTTCCTCAAAAACAATAAGACCTTATTAAAAGACACATGGCAAAAAATCACAGATGCTTCCATTTCAGGGCTAAAAATATGTATATTTAAGCTATAGAAAAGATGTTGCAGTATTAATTTGAGTTTCTAAGTGCTATGAGAAGTACAAATAAGGATGAAATAGTCTATCTTCCAGCTACTACTCTATCCTGAAACCTGGAAGTGAAAGATCCCCAGTCAGGGGATTAGATTTTTTAAAAAATATTAGATCAAAAGTCAAAGATCAGAGATCCTGATACAATCATCAGGAACTGAAATCACATAAAAGCAAAAAAAAAAAGCAAAAAAAAGAAGGGCCAGTAGGAGGAAATCAGGAAGGTAATACTTGAAATCTGTCACAACTGATGTAGATTCAACAATGTTCTTCCATATTGAAACATCTGAAGCAAGGAACGCAAACAAAACCATTCTAGTAAAAATATTTCACATATTTAAAATGATTACCAAATGAATTTACAGAACTCTACTCTCCAAATCATTTTATTAGGCATTTTATTCCTCCAGCTGAAATAACAGCAACAAGCCATTCTCACTGTTTCTCTCCTCTAGTCTTACAATAATCAAAGCGAATCAGCAGAAGAAACAATATGGAAAGGACAAGGCCACAGTCTTCAAGATACTTTGAGATCTCCTCTTGCTGAGCACAAGACCTCATCTTGTTGAGAACAGTCACGTCCTAGCTGTACTCTGCCTCCACTTCATACTATAGGAATAGCAAATACGAGGGGGTAGGGGTGGGGGGAAGTGAAGTGTAATATTGTGAACTTCTGTTAAATCAAACCTCCCTTCTACCAGATCTTCAACACAACACAAGCCACCAGGATAAGATGCCTCCCATTGTGCTCTGTCTTTTAAAAGCAAACATTGTTCATAACGTGCATGTTTTAAAAAGAGACATGCTTTGACAGGTGGATTTGGGCCAGCATCAATAGAGCTCATTTTCCTGTGAGGCTTCTGCCTTGAGAACTGTCACATACAAAGTGAGTGCTTTTGTCAATCTGCTTTTGTGAAGACCACCCCTTGCACTGCCCAGGAACTGTAGGCTCCTGTTTAGTGCTGTGGTTAAAGAGAAACACAGAATATCTGAAGTTGGAAGAGACCCATTAAGTCCAAGTCCCTGCTCCTCACAGGACTACCTAAAACTAAACCATATGACTACGAGTGTCATCCAGATGCTCCTTGCACTCTGACAGGCTTGATGCCATGACCAAATCCCTGAGAAGCCTGCTCCAATAGGCAACCACCCTCCCAATGAAGACCCTTTTCCTAACATCCAACTGAATTTCCACTGATGCAGCTTCATTCCATTTCCACTACACCATGATTTAGGCTTCAGCATCAAGCCCTGCTTTAAATTTGCCCAAAGCTTGAGGGAAAGGGGTGTGTTCCTTAATTGAATCACCAGTTCCATCATCAAAGCGAGCTGTGAAACAAAGGGCAGAAAACCAAAGTCCATTGGGAACTGACTGGAGATACAGGAAGCTTGTTTGAACACAGTATTTTCCCCTTTGGTTTCTTTGGGCCCGGGACAAGATTAGTGCTCCCAGAACAGCAGGTCTTTTTTAACAGCTAAGGAGAGACTTCCCCACATCACATGTGGGCACACACACACACACACACACACACACATATACTGCTGTAATGGGCAAATCAGAAATGGGAGAAGCAAATCAGGGTAACAAGAAACATATCCTCAAAAGAGAGCTGCTGGACCAAAGCGCGTGTCTGCCTGCCAAAATATAAGCACTTGTCAACATCAACTCATTTTCCAGGTGGGCCAGGCCAGCATAAACTTGCTGACAGTTTAGCTAATTGTTCCTTTTGGGAGCAAAAGGTGCCTTGCATCTTCCCCAGCTGAAGCCAGTGGTCGCTGCAAGCAGCAAGCTCCCCTTCAGATGGTAGCCTGTAATATTTTTTCCCTAACGATAATGTCAGGTGCCAGGACAGCTCCTTAATAGTAACCCTGGAGTCGTCCAAGGCTTTTGCAGCCGTGGTGAGTAAATGGTGACAGAGCAATAGCTTGTGGTATTGATTTTTGTGATAAACCTGCCCTTGTGCTCTGTGCGTCGGCCTGACAAAGATGGCTGCCGGGTCTCGCCAGCTCTGGATACTTGGCTGTCCCTCCAGAAGCGGCCATCTTGGATGAACAGCACTTTGCCAAACCACAGCGAGCCACAGGCGTTGTCAGCATCTCAGCAGCTTTCTCTTAAAAGGGAGCATGTGAAAGGCAGAGCGGCCAAAGAGCCAACCTCCACAGCCGGGGAAAAACCCTCGCAGGGAGAAAAGGTTCCTGGTCTGCTCCTCAGGTCCAGTGCTATAAACCAGCTGAAACAGCCCCGTGCTCTGATCCCCACCCACAACAAACCCCTGCAGACTGTTCTCCCAGGAGAGGCAGTACCTTGTTCTGCTTTGCTTACTGCCCTACTGCCGACTATCTCGCACAAAGAAACCAAGGGGCAGAATGCTGCTGTCTAACCAGTTTCCTGTAGCTGCAGCCTGGTCCCAGGACAGTGTCAGGGAGCTCTGGGGATAAAATACTGGCCCTTGTGTTTCTCCATATTTCAGTGACTTGAAGCATTTCACACCTGCATGAGGAAAATGAACTTTGCTTCTTATCAACTCCTGTGGGCTTGTGGATTTGTATTCCCCTTTCCTGTTCTTGGGTCCCACTGGTGAACATTAGGTGCTGCGGAGGGGAGAAGGAAAAGCAAATGCAAATAAAGGAAGAGCTTTGTATACATCCCCAAAAGAGCAGACAGAAAAGGTCAGATAACACATTAAAAACAAACAGCTGGAAAAATAAACAGGATGCCTTGTAAATGAACCAGATGAGTCAAAAAGGACGGGAGGAATCTATACAAAAATAAAAGGGAATAAAAGGGAATGTAGGATAACATGGTTAAAGCAAGATGGTTCTTACAGAAAGCTGCAGCAACACGCCTCTACAGAAGAAAAAATAGTTGCACAGAAATAATACAGGGAAAACAAATACGGCCATAAATTCACTCAGAGGTCCAAGGTTGCCTCAAGGGAGAGGTGGAGAAACATTCTAAAAACCAAAGATGCTGTTAGAGTTTTCACAAATCCCTGATCCAGTGTTGGGTGATTTCTGTTTCTCACCATTTATGTTAGTCTCCTACATGTCCCAAGCCATCTGCATTGCCACATTTGCTTGACAAGGTGTGTATATACAGCAACTTCTCTGGGTCACTGAATACAAGGGAGAGCTACTTTCCCATGAAACCTTTTACAAAAACTACAAGTTTTTGACAAAATATGTCAGTTGGAACAAAAATGTTTCTTCATGTAAGATATGGAGATAGCTGAAGAAGCTGCAACTCCACAGCTAAAATAACACTGCACAGGGGCTACCACTCACATTGCCCCGTCCCTGGTAACATATGCAGACTGTTGTCTACTCTGGGGTCTCTGTCTGTCTGTCTCTGAGAACTTTAAAAGGCCTTGTTGTCATTTCCTATTGTAAAATAAATACACTTCAAAACCTCAAAATCTTTTCCTAAATGGAACAGTTGTTTTCCTAGTCCAAGAGCAATACTCTCCTCTCTGGTAAATTCTGTACTGCAGTGGAACCCCACGGCTTGTTCTCTGAATGTTGATTTTAAACCAGCTTTCCTGGGCAGCTGTGGTAAATAAACCCTTCAGATGGTTTTTCATGCCGCAGGGGGCAGGGAGGGCCAGGGTCAGATCACACACTGCAGTGATCCTGCTCCAGCAGAGTAAGCCATTCCGAGCTGCATGTGAACTTCTCAGATCTCAGTTTAAACAGCACGCTACCAACTCAGGTCCCTAAAACTTTCATGTGTCTGAACTGGATTGTTTTCCTAAATTCATGATACAAATTAGCCAGGGCAGATGATGAGTGTGTAATGAGGTAAGAAGGCACTGGGATAGGGGCAAGGCACTCAGCCTTTACGTAAAGCCGTAAATGAGTTGTACGTATTGCAGTAAAATCAAGGGAAGAGAAGGGAGTCTGCAGATCCTACATTGTTAACATAAAGAGAGTTTAACAAGTTAAACCTGTCAGACCATAACCATTATATGGCTATGCTGGTAGTCGTGCCGAGGTGCATTTTCATGTTAACTTCTGTATAATTTGCATATCATTAACATAAAACGTAGTTCAGCTGAGGCTTTATGGCAACACTGTTACTTCCCGATAGTTTTATTTAGTTTCAGAATTTCTTTACAGGCTGCAAAATAATAAAGCCTTTGAAGAAAAAAGAATCAGGGTAAATAAATAATGAGGATTATGAGAAATGTCCATGCCTTTAAAAACATGTTTATTTAAAGGAATAAAAAGGCAAAAGGCCGAAATGAAACATACCCAAGTAAAAAAAGAAAGTTAATGCTGGATGAAAGACAGTAATATCACTTCATGTTGCACAAAGACAGTCTTAACACAGAGTGTGGAATATCCCCTGTACCCCAGACATGAAGCTACTGAGCTCATCCTAAAAAAAAGAGGTTCAACTTCCTAACTCTGGCAGCTCAGGTACAGACAAAAAGATGCTTCATTTAGGAGCTGGTCCAGAGATCTTCCACTCGCACTCTGGGGCAATCACTGTTATTTTAGATTAGCTGCTGTCAGCCATCTAGTTAGCCATCAGTGGTACAGAAGCCCAGGTCAACCTCATATCACTTCTAATTCTGCAATCACTGCATTCGAACCAGTTTAGTGGCTCCAGGTATTAACTGAAAGTTGAATGTACCCTAACATCTTGAGGTTCTTTCTGAGCTTCCAGGAGAGGAAAGTCGGGCCCTTCCCATGGCAAAGCAAAGGGGAGTGGGAGGTGTGGCAGTGCTGATGACAGGGTGAAAAGTTGAGAGTGATCATGAGTAATTATGCATCCTTCCCAGCACCACTCTCTTCAGTACATTATACTTATTTACTGCTGCCTTTCTCTGCAAGCATCTGTTTTGTGTGGCAGTACATAACATGAAGGTCCAGTTATAATCTAACAAGCTCACGTCGAGAGGCTGAGCTGGGGAATTTAATCATTTAATAGGAAAAAACACCGATCATCAAGCTGAGATAATTTTTAAGTGACCTAAAACAGATATTGCCTATAATTGATGCATGGTAGAGTGGTACATGACAGTAGGAGAAATATGTATTTAAGCTGGAAATCTAAAGAAAATTATATATTGGTCTTGGTAAAGAAGTGGACTTAAGGGGACACAGAAGGATCAGGAAAGTGGAACAGCAGAAATACACAGTGCTTTTCCTTTCCTATAAATTTTCACTGAGCAAATTAAAAATAGTCCAAGTATACCATGAATCAATGGTCTGAATCATGTTCCAGAATAATTCTTTAATGTACCCCAGTGCGGAGCAGTCAGCCTAAAAGAGGAAAATCTCTAGTGGCTTCAAATACATCCTCAAATAAGTTACTTGAATTATCGGAGGTATCATTTATAAAGTGTCTGTCCTCATGCTGTACAAGCAGCATGATTCAAAAATCCAGATGAGAGTCAGAGAAGTGAGCCCTGCAACTGCCTCTCCAGTTGGCTTTGCTTGTGGTCCTGGGGACTAATCCAGAGAAATATGAATATAATTAGATATTTAGAAACAGCAAAGAGAGTTCATTTGTTACAGAAACCTACAAAGAATAAGAAGTAGTTTTATAATGCAGTTTGGGATTTTAAAGTGGATTTCTCCATTGTCTGAAGGCTGTTAGTCATTATTCCCTGGGTGCAGTGCTTGAGTTGACGTCTGCAAGGGTTTGTGTATGTATATGCCTCTAAGAAAACATTCTGAAGAGTGAGATTCCCCAGGGAGTTCCGACACAAATAACGGACACAACATATTTTATCTATTAAAAACACTTTAAGCTTTAAAGTAATGCCAAAACCCACAATTAAATCAATATTAGACTGATAGGAAGAGATGGTTCAGAAAAAGTTTTTCACAGCAATGCACAGGTGGATATTTGCATTGTGGGAACAAGCCAAACTGAAACGGTTTTAACTCTGCACATGCAGAATGTTTCCTGGTAGTGACAATGATTCGCAGCTATCTTATTCCAGAATTCAAAGCCCAGTTCCAGAAACTCTCAGGTGAAAGTAATTCTTTCCCAAATGGAAGTGTTCATAGTACAGAATAGAATCATAGAATCAGTAAGGTTGGAAACAACCTTCGATTTCATCAAGTCCAATCATCTGCTAAATATTATCAGGACCACTAAATATTATCAGAGCCAACTGTAGCAAAATCATAGCTTTGTTCTTACCACCCATGTGCTAGGCGTTATTCAGAAGACAGGTATACAAGCAGCTTGGCCTCTGAAAAATCAGGAATCTACCAGCAGTGTCTTGAAAAATCCTCTTTTTTTTTTTACCAGGAGCTCCTTCCTGATCACGTTTTTCCCTTTTTCATCTAACCTTCCCATTTAATCTTTCAACTTTCCACTTTGACTTGCCTTTTGATTACTTCTGCAAAAGTTTTCCTTTATCATTCTGGTTAATAAGGGTGTCAAAAGACCCTTAGCTATTTTTTAAGCTAACTGTATCCTGCCATGGTTAGTCTTCTGCCATGTTAGTCAGGTACAAATCGACACATATCCCTTCCCTTTTGACTTGGTTATTTGAACACTGAAGTCAAACATGCTCAAAAGTTTACACATCAAAAGTTTTGAAAATCCTGGTCACTCTACAGCACACACCCCTTCTTCTACAGCACGCACCCCTTCCTAACATGGCATTTTAATTTCTGTTTCACACACATTTAGTAACATTTCCTCATTTTTACTTAATAAAGAATATTTATCATGGAAATAGAGATTCACAAGAGTCAGACTCTGGAAACAGTTACTTATACCAATGAATGATGACTCCTCTACTCTCAGCATTTTCATCCTCCACTTGCACTTTTTTCTTTCTTTTTTTTTTTTTTCCTTTTCTTCAGTTTTCTGGGGGCCTTGACATAGGGTATGCCCCAAATTTAAGTTGAGACATGGCATGATTGAAACCTCTCTCATTGTTCCATATGATTATTCACTTTTAGTTTGAAAATTTCACTAGAGGTTGCTTGTTTGTCTTGGGTTTATTTCTTGTTTATCATAATAAAAGAAAGGTGACTAGATTTACAGTACTGTAGGAACGGCATCTGAGTGCTCTCTGCATCTGGTGTAAGATACTTTCACAACAGCATTGAGCATACTAGTGGAAAAATTATGCACCTGGTGGGTTTTATTTTGTTCTGTTGCTATATTCCTGCAGTCTCAGTGATTTCTGGGGAAGGGAAAATGAAAAAAAAAGAACTTGGTTATCATTATTTGAAATACAGATCTCCTGCATTAGTCAATACTGTCTCAACTACCCTTCTCAGCTTGTACTGTAGCAAATGTTGGTCTTCAGATTTAAGGAGGTAAGCTTGTCAGTGCTGAAAGGCAAGTCTGTTCATTCTTTTGTTGAAAGAACAATAGATGTCACCAATAATCTCGTATCTCTTTGCATCATCTTCAGAAAGCAGGTGGATTTATTTTTCCTACACTTGCAACGATACACGTTAGTATGCAGAGACTGGAAAAAACCATTCTGCAATTTCACCAATTAGACAAACCCTGGGCCTCGCAAAGAAGTAAAGGAAACAGCTTATGCACAAAAACATCACGGAAGGAGCTGCTGGAAGAATTCCATCTCTAACCAGGATGAGGCACAGATCAGGCTTGGCTTTCTTCTGCAAACAAGTTGCATCCTTCTTACTAGCCCTGCAATAGCACATGTCCATTGTCACTGATAGCTCCATAGGGCCCTTTCAGTCATCTGACAGAAATTTCTGTGATCTCAGTTGAAAGACTTCTGCAGTGCCACTGAGTGGCACTTGGATCGACATTTTCCCATCGCCCAGCTATATCCTTGGCTTACCACTTTGCTCCCATCCATGGAAAAAACACACCGTTGTTTTCTTGTTGAGAAAAGAGTTCTAGGTATCACCTGCTGCCTGACTATAAAAACAGACCCAGGAGAGACCACACATTCAGTACCATGCAAGTGAGAACATCAGACATGAATAAAAGTCTCCGTAAGAACCTTGATTCTTCACCTTCCATGAATCAGAAAAAGCATATGGAAAATAAACAAGTCTTTTTTTGACCTCCACCACTGCATTTAATGTGCCTGTTCACTGAGACTGTTTGTGTCTATTCCTTGAACTGGTTTTAATCAATATTTAGTTTAGAAATGTTTGCACAGAAGACATCTGGAAGAAAGAGAAGGGCAAGTCCAGGGTACTGCAAATGTCACGGCAGTTGTCTATGGATTGGTCTACCATATAAAGTTGTGAAATGGTAGTTTATGTTCCATTAAAAAGAGGTGGGGATAATTAAAAGCAAAGCAGCAGCAGAAGAAACAGTGGAGGCAGATGTTTTCCAGATTTCCTTGATAAATTAGTGAAATATTTCAATCCCTATATTCTTTTCTCCACATCACTGGATATTTTTATCCCTTGGTTATATCATATCAAAACAATGCTAATATTTCACAAAGGCCATGTTTCCCAGCATCTTGGGAAAACCAGGGACTGTAAATATAAATGTGCTATTAGAGAAGGTGAAATATCTAGAGCTGGCTCACAGGCAGTCCCAAGGAGAATCGGAGAATGCAAAACCACCTACCAGATGCAAACAAGAACAACAAAAAAATCAAACAGAAAAAAGACCCCAAACTGTCGTTTACTACATTTACTTTTCATCCTGTCCCAGCATTCCTTATGGACCAAGCTCCAAAATTAAATGGACATTATGGGCACAGAAATATTTTACCAACCTAAAAATAAATGTGAAGGCAATCCTTTCATTTCTATTCCATTTCAAATGTAAAACAGATTCTTTTTTCTGTGCATCTGACATTTTTAATAAGATTAGGGGTTAGACTCCAAGGGTTTCATTAATTAAGTCAACTTTAAATATACATACACAAATACTACCATCTTTGTCATCAGCTTGGAATCCTCAAAGCACAGACAAACAAGATTGCCTTGGAAAATTTAACTAGTCCCTTGCTTTAATTTTAAGCATTCAACTGTATGGCAAATTGAGATTACTATGGAAGAGAGGTTTAAAGGTAAAAGTCCAGCTTTAGCTGAACAAGTTTACTTTAACATTTCTCTCCCTGTTCTGTATTTTCAGCTGGGTATACTGGAAAATCTGGTGCTCAGAATCCACTGGCATCAAGATCCCACTTGGATTCAGTCATGATCTTTACCATTCCCTCCTGTCTTTTCTGCAGATGTTTCTGAATTGTTTGTCCAAACAACTGCTGGGGAGATGGATATATGCACAGAAGAGTGTAGAAGAGAGAAAAGTTCAGAGTGAAAGAAATGTCACCATATTCTAAAATATCTTAGATGAAAATTCCTATTAAAAGGAATTCTGCCCTCACTCTCTCTAACATGTTCCCATTGATTTTAATGGAGATGCAAAAGCATGCCATAAAAATAGAGCTTTGGGAATCCTTTTCAGTCTTGGAACACAATACATAGCACAAAGCAGAGCAGTTTTAGATTAAGGCACCAAATTAGGAAAATGTTCTTAACATCAGAGAGAGAGATGGCAATAAAATTCCCCAAGGGACAAGACATCATCACTGCACAGACCAGAGAAAGAGAGGACATAAACAGGAATTATGCCAATAATCCACAAATACAAGGGTTCAGATCAGTCTGTTGTAGCACAATCTTCCACAATTCTCCAGATCTACCAGCTGCCTTTTACTCTTTGATACAAAGTTCCAATATATAGGTGTATATACATGCCACAGCAAACAAGCAGTCCAAAATAGTTCTTGGTTTGTTGCGTTGAACAAAGTAGCAAAATGATGGAGATCTTTGAAAACCAAGTTGAACCATATGGATGTGTAAGGCTAAGTAGCAAGTAAAGGCAGGCTGGGTGCCTCAAAAGAATCCCAGTTAATTGTGGTCTGTGAAATATGATGAGATGATGAAAGGCAGGACGAACAATTAAGCCTGATACATACCATATGACAACCATGAATGGCTCTGCGTTGTGGCTAATCTAAAGCAGCAATGAAAAGAGATGACACAAAAGATAGACAGGAAATGTGAGCAATGCATGAAAACCAATGGAACCCAGCAGACTGCCTTGGACTGGGTCTAGCACTCATTTCTTCAAAATGTACAAAGAATCAAGGAGGCTACATAGACTAGAAATAGCTATGTTTTGTTTGGGGGCTTTGTTTATTTATTTGGTTTGCATTTGAGAACAAATTGGGTTGCAAAAAAAAAAAAAGAGATTATGTGACTGTGGTTTGGACAGCAGTCCCAACACAAATCAGGCACAAAATAGGTCACCGTGGTTTAGGCCCAGATGGAAACCAAGCACCATGCAGCCACTCACTCACTGTCTTGGTGGCATTGGAAGAATGGGGAGAAAATGGTTGAGATAAGGACAACGTAAGGAGATTAGAAATAATAACAACAATAATGCTAATGAAACAGTATATGGAGTGATGCACAGTGCAATTGCTCCCCACCCGAAACCTGACGACCGGCCCGTTTCTGAGCCGCTCCCCAGTTATATACTGAGCAGGATGTCACATGGGATTGAATCTCCCCTGGGCTAGTTGGGCTCTGCTCTCCTGCCTATGTCACTTCCCAGCTTCTTGTGAAAATTAACTCTACCCCAGCAGAACCCCCGACACAGCTACAAACAAAACTTGCAAATTCACGTGGGTTCCACGAATCAGATTCAACAACGTTTCTTTGCCATCAGCAGAAGGAGCTTACATTTAATTGACATCTTTCTCATAATTGGCATTGTGGGGCACCGTTCTACCCAACACTGTCAAAAACCAGGAAATCTTAGACCCCTGGCTGGGAATCCTAGAATCACTATAGGGAGTCTTGCAATGAGGCCGTTCCAAGTTAGATTTCTAGGGCTTCCTACCACACACTCCTACGAGATTGGCCAGGTCAAAGGCACTCACCAGTCTGTCAGATGAAAATCTAAGTAATATCATCAATACATCACACAGGTGTTTCTTTAGAAATGTGCAGCCACAAAAGGCACTAAGAGGATGAAATGACCGCATATGTCATTCTCTGTAAGCACTCATTCCAGAATGTGAAATGGTCTATACATTCACCTCTGATTGTGTGTGAGCAGGTGTGCACGCACGTGGAGGTGCGAAGCTTATTAGCAAGGAGATTTCTGCACAAGAGCAATACCTTTTTCCTGCATGCCATCCATGCCTGGAACTGCCAGCAATGGCACTGGAAATTCGAGAGAAATATCAGACTCTGGTGCCACCGTTTAGATGTACTAGGAAAGAAGAATTAATCCTTCGAGTGTGAGTGGCAGAGAAATGTTGCTTCATTCTCTGTTAGACTTATTTTCCACTTGGAAGTGATCTGGAAAAGTGCAGTGGATATAGCCAAGGGAGTGCTTGTGTTTACACTCGTAGCTGTTCTTAGGCACACACAGCAATAAATTACTTTAATTTAAAGAGAGGCCTTCTGACAGCTTTAAAATTATGATTTGGGTCTACAAAGGGAACATACGAACTTCCCATGTTAAATCAGCCAAAACTTCATCTTTTTTTGCATGAAGATCCTGCCTTACACAGCTATGCATAGATCCTTATATGGCTTGAGAATGAAGAGGAACTTCAGTGCCTATTTTTAGCTGTGCCATAGTTCTACCTTTTTTTTTTTTTTTAATTTTATTTTGCAGTCCTGTCACTAGGGCTCATCTCCTTGCAGTGACGACCTTTCCTCAAGGATCTTATACACTTTTCAAACATTATCTGACTAAACCTTCCAGGGAAGTATTACTCTGGTAGAGACGAGAAATATTAGACAAGGTCTACAGAAGAATAAAGGAAGGGCACAGAGATTTTAGCAGATGAAAGGAAGGTCATAGAGGGTAAGTGCTCATGAACACACGCAGGCCTTGGATTTGTTTGGACCCAGGCTGCATTTGTCTTTAAATCCTGCATTTGTAGAGATTGAAAAATCAGGATTTATGTTCCCAGAAGACACACAGCTCATTGGCTAAAACAAATCATTTTATAACTCTTCCTCATATATGAAATACACACTAAATATACAGATGCAGACAAAACGTCTCTAGGAAAAGTGAAGCTGCAGGAGAATATGCAGAATAAAGAGGTTTTTCCTTACTGCCTTGTTTTCTTTCTTCAATTCCCATTAGCAGTTTTAACAATAGCCCCAAAGAGGCCACAAGCTATTGCGGCACCGTATCGGACCACCTTAGAAACACATTTCCAGAACAAAATTGACCTTGCAAGTAATTTTGTGTTTTGGCATCAAAAGAAGGAAAAGACCTATTAGATATTAAACCTCCAGGCATGGAGTGACTCAAGAGGAAATATTCAGAGAACCCTGTATCACACCTCACCATAGATGCTGAATTCTCAATGGTGAACACTCGGATGCTTTCTCACAGCTTTCTCACTACAATGAAAAACAGATGCTCATTAATTTACAGTGACACCCAAAACGTCTCTATACTACTCCGTGAGAAATACTTCCAAATACACATTTGGTATAAATTTAATAATACAAATATTGTTAGATTTTTAAAATTCCCCTATAAAAATACTGAATTACATTTTTAAGTGACTCACAGGTTGTTTCTGAGTCTACAGTCTGGGGTGACTCGAGAATCCCTTTGTCGCACAAAACGCCTGGCTTCCATTTGCTGAAAACCAGGCCTAGATACAGTGGGGAAAAAAGAGCATTCACCAATGGAAGTATCCCAAACCAACAGGAACTACTGAACATGTTGGCCACTGCCTTATCAATACTGTAAACAGTCCTGATTAAAGTGGTCACTGAACATGGCTACCAGATTTAAAGGGAAGAGCTAGTGCTGCTCACATACTCTTCAGGCCAGGATCTTCTGCACCACATAAGTACGTGAACACCACCTCTTTGTTTGAAAGCACTGAGAATGCAAAAGCCTTGGTATGAAAATAAGTCACTGGGCAAGCCATTTTCTTCCCTTTATTTTCCCACAATCTTGGCTCATCAGTTCTCCCGAGTGCCTGCCAATATCCATGGAGAATTTCACTATATACTTCCCCTAAACCACCTTGAAAAAAATGAGGTGGCTCAATTAGTATTTGGGGTCCTTATCTTAATACAATATTGGTTATTTAGCATCCAGGTGATCAATATCCCCATAACAGAAAAATGTTAATTTATTACTTATTGTATTATCCTCTCTGAGGGAAACTTCTCACAAATATTCAGTTAAAAATGTATATTCCCATCTTGGTTTCCCTGACCTCTCTGCTGATTTCCTGCTTGTGCATCATCGAGTAGATGTGTGTCTACATTTGGTAGCTAAGGAAAGGATTAAGATAAGTATGTCCTTTCCATCAGCACTAAGTGACAAACATGATCATAGTCAAACCTTGAGATGGAAGCTCCAGCTCCTAAGCCTGCTGCTAGACTGCTAAGCAGTCTAAGAGAAGGTGAAAACTACATACCTTTTTAATGATAGTTTCCTCCAGCTTTTAGAGCACATTCATCAAGTCCCATTCCTGACTTATAACAGAGGAATGTCTCGGTGGAAATAATGAAGAAGCCCATCTGGGAATCTCATTCTGACATGGAGATATCTCTGACAGGAAACAGTGCTTAAGGCTCACCCTCCCATAGTTCTTCTCTTGGACAACTTTGGAAGCGATGAGAATACCAAGAGGCCACCATCAACATCCTCTAAAACAGTGGGCACATTAGTGCCCAATTCTACCAGTGCTACCATGTTCTGCCCTGAGCTGACATAGCAGCCTGTCCTTATATGTGTAAAGACAATCAGTTATTGGATATTGCCCAATTCTTGGAAAAATTCCATTGACCTTCCTCCTCCTGTTTCTCAGAATGACTGGGCAGCCTGTGCCTGGATCCAGTCCTTCAGAAGACACCACCTCCGTGTCTGACCTCCATTTCCCGATCAACACCCTTCTATGCCCGGGTATCAGCCTTCCTTTCCTCATTGCCAGCATGGGCCCAACATCACAGACCACCAGTGAAACACCCCTGCTATCTGAAACCTGCTGTTCCATCGAACTGAGTGGATGTTATCCAGCAAATAACAGCAGTGCCTGTCAACCACAGCAAAAGTGTGGCTTGCTGCACTATTCCTCCTTATTCCTATTCCTCCTAATGTGGGATCGGTGGCTTATGGCTTATTAAAACTTCTATGTAATAAAACATTCCATTTCTGTGTGTTCCTCAGTTTTGTCTGCATGCAGCACAGCTTGTTTTTCATTATTTTCTCACTGGAGATTAGGATGCTGAAGAATACACATCAATCAAATGACCTACATTTTTTAAGAAAGAAACTCCTAAGGGTGAAGTGCAAAACTCCAGTTAATTAGGAGACTTACATAGCCCTGTGATGAGGATCCAAAGGGATGGGGGGAAAGGGAGTCCTTGTTTCTTGCCTCTGTCTAGACAGTGGCATTGAATCTTTTCCAAAAGCCTGATCCATAGCAGCCTCTCTACCGACACTGAGTTGAACAGCAATTTGCCACGGCCCTGTCAGTGTTACCCCTGAGACAGAAGAATTATAAAAAAAAGGTGTTTGTTCGACATGCTCCACAAGGCATATGGCTCAGATGCAGTTAGAGATACAACAAAGTTACTCCACAGATCAGAACTTCCTACTTGATAGTTCTACCTGCATACTAACTGTACCTAGACAGCCACACAGAGCCCCAGAACATGTTCCCAATCTTGAAACTAAACACAAGTCTGCTACTCCAGGTAACATTAGCAATATGGTCTTCCAACTTTAAATATTCATAAATCCATTGGGAAATGTCAATTTTTTTCATACGCTTGTCTCAAAGACTGAAACATCCGTGAGTGCTTTTGTCTGAGTGATGCAGACAGCCACACGACACTCACAAATACACATTCCTAGTGTGGAGCTAGGCTGAAGAATGCACTGCTGTTCTCAGCTATAATTATCACAGTTGTACAGCTCTTTTTGTCACCCACACAGGTGTACTATCATCTAATATAAAGCCAAAAGAACTTTACTAAATAATAGGAGCAGCAGGGGATAGAAGACCCAAAGCTGTTATTTCTGAGAGCAGTAAGTCTAAAATGCCAGATTCAAACTCTTCCCAGCAGTCGTGCTTCAAGTCTGTCTCAGGCTTTGATTTGTGCAACATGGTCTCTCTTTGCTCTGGTATTTTCCTCATCCTTCAAAATCTCAATTCATATAACTTATGAGAGCAAAATAATTATCCATACTAGCTGAAGCCTCACACACGAAGCACGAGACTGAGTTTGAAACACACAGTCCCTCTAACACCAGTGTCAGTGAACAGTTTAAGCCAATCACATCAATTTATGTGTTCATTAGTTACTGTTACCTGTTGCTGGGTATTGGACAGGATCAGACAGAGATACTGAGCTAGGATTTAAGATTTCATGTTGTGTTTTCATGCACTTTCCTCATGTTAGCTGAACTGAAGGTTTTATCAAAGAGCTTTCAGTGCCATACTCAAAATAAGCATCAAAGACTATAAAGCAGGAAAAGAAGTTTTGTGTTACTGTTATCTTTGTATTGCATTGGTATCCAGGGATGTGGACCTTACTTTAGGCACAAAGCCCTAAACACTTGGGGAGATTTACTGCATGAAAGGTAATGGGGATGCTATATGAAAGCAAATTGCCAGTGTTTCTCATGGATATAAGCACAAAACATTAAAACTGTGTAATTCAGTGGTTATTGTGTCTCCCGGGGTGTGCATCAGGCCTGACATTCTAGTGACAAAATTGGCCTTTACAAGTCCCTGTAGGCCTGACCTTTGAAAGAAAACATTTATAGGCCAAATCAGTTTTTGCAGTGGCACTAGAAAATAGTTTTCCATGTTACTAATTACAAAAAGTATTGTATCCATACCAGAGCAAACAAAAAATTCATCTGGACAGGCTCAGAATACTTATATTAGGGCCTGTTCAGTTCCAGTGCTCTGTGGCAGATGTAAAGCAGCTGTGCTTTTCTGCTTGTGTGCCAAGAACGTGACTAGAATGCTTTAACAAGAGAAACCCAGCTTTCCTCCTCCATATTTTCTCTTCCTCTTGGCACTGCCTTTTCATTCTTCTGCTCAATTGTTCCTTTAATCCATGACAGTAGTGCAGTGACGAAGGCTCTTTCATGTAGATTTCATTCACATTGGCAATGCCCTTGATCTCTTCTACTCCCTTCCTGAGGCACATCATAGTTTGTGGCTTTTGCTCTTTCACTATTGATCTTAAGTGTGGTACAGGCTGTTGGGAAGTGTTTTGTGGCCTGTGGTGTGGTACATACAGAAAAGGCAGTCTGAGGATTTTTCCAGGCTGCTTGACACTGAGAGGACTGGAAGGGATGTATCCTGGCTGATGCCTTTCTTTAACTATAGCTGTATTAAAAACTACTCAGGGGCGTGGGGGGAATGATTTACTGAGTAGAGCCAGGAGCTGCTAAGATGACTGTCTTCCATCAGTCAGTGACTGTAGTCCCTTATTACTGATCCACACCAGGCCTGCTCCTTGCAGAATAATTCAAGCTAAACAGCACACTGAACAGTTTACACAAGATCTTCTCTGAGCCTGGTACTATGTTCTACATGAATTTCCCCTCAGAATTCTTCTCTCTGTTAACAAGCTTCCTCCCAAGGTCATCACAACAGGGAAAAATGGAAGTGAGCAGACAAGTTTGTCCACATCCTCTGTTATAAAATGTGAAAGAAGAGTCTAATCCACAATATTTCAATATATCTTAATAGGAAGATCTATGGAGCTCAGCTTTTGTCTAAGGCAGACTTTCGGCACGTTTAGGCACATCTGTGCACGTTCCCTTTTCTGCTCTGAGTCCATTTCCTACCTATCATCTGTCTCTGGTGTCTCATGTCTTGTTTCCACTGCCTGCTTAAAACACAGCAAGCAGGTCAGCTTCACTCAACAGATCAAAGCTTCCTTTACAAAGACATTCTAATACAATCTGTGTATTCTTTTAAGAGAGTTTAGGAGAGCATTCCCTGCAGTGGGGGGTAACTAACATCAGTGCTGATGTCCACAGGTGCCACTATCTTCTGCTTTCCTCTTTTCCTCTTTCCTGTTCACTTTAATGCTATAACTCACTTTGATTATAAGAAATGCAAAATAATTAATTCTTTGAATCACCAAGGGCTGTTGCAAAACACTTTGATGCCCAGCCAGGCTGTCAGTTCAGTGTCAGTTCTCTCTCCTCCCAGATAAAATTATGTGAGCGATGGACCAGGTCCAGTGAAGGGCATGTAAGGATTTTATGGCTGACCCTGCTGACAACAGATATTTAAAATAACGTTCTTGATTCCATCAAAGTATCTGCCATAATTATCCTGTCCTTCTTACCTTCAGTAGCTACTAGTTTGATTCTTTGTATTTGTTCTTTAGACCACTGTGGGTATTGTACCTTGTGCATTGTTTTGAAAGCACAAGACAGTCAAACGCTCTATTTGCATATGTAAATGTTATATTTCCATGTGCAAATGACAACAAATCCAAGAACTATGAGCATAAATGATAGTGCAAGTGAAATGATTCTCCTGTTAATCAGAGGCTAGATTTGATTGTCCATTGAAAACAAAGCTCCGTGCTGCTTGCCAGAAATCTGCCATTTAATCTTAAGCACCACACTTGAAGACTTTTGGCAGCTTGAAGAAGGAAGTAACAGGAGAATCAGAAGGAAATGTTAATACAATTTGAAATGGGGAGGGGGAAAGAAAAAGAGAAAAAAAAGCAAAAAGATCAAGCATAATCACTTCTCTGTGCTTTTAAATTGTCCCGGTGTCATGCTATAAACAGCTGCAAAAAATCCCACTATGCACTTACTTTTCTTAGTAGAGGCATTAGAAAAGGAACTGTGCAGAATTTAAAACTAGGAGTGTCAACTTTGAATAAAATAAAATATTTTGAAGAAGAAAGTCAAGATCTCAGCTATAAATCCATGAGATCCTTCTGTGAAAGATTAAGTCAATCACAAAGGAGTTTGACGAGCTCTGAATTCCAGAATTGTTGAAATCAACCCCACGCTGAGGCAACAACTGTGAACATGGCTTATACATCCATAGTGAACTGAAGCAACTGTCAAGCCCCTGTTTTTGTAAATCTGAAATCAAAACAGAAATCTTCGTTCTGTTACGAGTCAGATTCTGTTTTGTAACTGTCTCTCAATTATGTGGAAATTTCTGACTAGAAGAGGCCAAAACTTCAGTAACTGTGAATTTACTCGGTTCCACTGCCTTTCAATGGAGGAACATGAGTTAAGACTCCTGCCCACCTACAAATACAGAATGGATTTCAATGACAGAACTGCTAGAAGTTGGGAAGGTGATCACTGAACACTTAATTCATCATTGTGATTATATTTTAGAGATGGCACCACCTGTAAAATGCTAATACAAAATACATTTTTGCACAGCTATCAAAGGAACAAAACTAATTATATTTACAGAACATTCTCAGTTGCAAAACACATTTTGTCACGTTCATTTGCACCTAATCTCACAAGGCACGGGAGCTTCAGACCTGAAAGTGCTCAAGTTGTCATCCGTTGCCAGTAGAATAAACTAAAGGTTCCTTGAGCAGAAATTTGAAGACAAAGCTACGTGTACTTCTCCTCCCTTGTCTTCAGAGTACAGAACTAACACAGTCAGACTGCCTGCTGAGCAATGGCAACTGATTGCTAATACACATGGGTCATTGCTGCATGACTTGCCAGATGCATGAGGGTTAGCTGAACTAATAGCTTAAGGTTGAACTTAAACTGAAGTAATAGCTCAAATGCTACAAGGAATCAGAGGTTCTTTCTGGCTGTGACAGAGATATCCCAAGATGCCACTGCAGCAAACTCTAAACTCTGTGCCTCAGTTTGCTCCTCTGTTGCATTTGATAAAAAGTATTAGGTCCAGAAAGAGAAGTGCCCCTTTTATTCCATTTCTAAAATAGTCTGTCCCAAACAGCAGATCTCCCATTTCTCTGTATCACAGGTTTACTGTGAGTTTCAATTCACTGTTAGTTTGCAAAAAAAATTCTGAGATTCTGCATAAAAGACATTACAGAAATGGAAAGCTTTAGAAGAGAGGAACACAGAAGACCTGGTTCTGAACGCAAACTCAAAGCTATTCATGCTGCTGCCTTTTTAAAAGCTGAGCCAAAAGGCTGCAAAAGACAGAACTCACCAGGCCTAGCCAAGTGTCCTGGCTCTGTGAAACGCTAACTTGTTTCTGGTACCCAACCTGTCCAGATTATCACAACAGAAGAGTCACAGAACAATGAGGACTTGATTAAAACTCACGGCACCACAACACCCTGAGAGTTACAAGGAGAGGAATGATGACAGCGATGCAGGCTCCAAGTATCTTTGTCAGTGCAACATACATAGAATGGCTTAGGCTGGAAGGGACCTTGGAGTTCATCTAATCCAACCGCCCCACCATGGGCAGGGATGCCTGATGAGCAAGGGGAAGCTCAGAAAGAAATGGAGCACTTCTACAAACCTCTTTAGCACTGCCTGGAAACACACAGTCAAAAGCAGTGCCCAGCATAAATGAGCTGCTGGTCAGCCAGCTCAAACAATGGTTTCCACAGAGGCCAAAATTAGGCCTTTGCTATTTTGTATGCTAGTTCTTCATAGTTAGAAGCTGCTGTAATATAAATTAGCTTTTTCTGGATCAGCCTCTATTTCTTATTTTTTACTCATTTAGATTTAAAATACTTGAAAACATTTCTCTGAGGGCTTAGCCCCTACTCTTACCAGTAATTTTACGTTCATATCTGCTCAGTGAATGCTACAGACTGCTCAACAACTCTAAACCCTAAAGATTGTTAAATTGCTTATGCATTGACTTAGAAACTTGTAGCTATAGACATTAACATGTGCTTAGCTGCTCAAAGAGTAATAATAATTCTGTTCCTTAGATGCTGTGGAATACCTTCTAGAAGAGAGGGATTAAAACCAAATCTGTAGCAGACTGCGAAGTCCTTCCCCCAGGATATTTAACCCAGATTATGGTGCATAACCACATAACATACCTGGACCAAAAATACACAGCAGGTGTTCTGAATGTTGACAATTTCATTTGAAACTTTGCATCTGCAGCTGCCGAGCGTGCCCAGGCTCTCTGCAGTATGGAGCAGCACCGGCTTGCCTTAAAAATGAAGGTTTGTGCTTGGGCTTGTTTCTATATGCTTAAGAAGTGGCTCCATGGAAACACATGGAGCCCTCTAAGATAGCTTTAAAGGAAGGTAGGGGGAGTTTAAAAAGAAAGCTGTTTGAGAGTATTGATTTTACAAGTACTGTGAAAAAGAAGGTGGAAAATGTGCTGGGAAAAATGTGGAATTTAAATGAATCCTATAAATAACGTTTACAGCATACACATCTGTACAAAGGCAGAAGGAACAGGAAGAAATAGATCTTTCAAATTCCCTCTGGTTATCACAGTGTTAGCAGGTATAGTCGTCATTCACCTGTAATGTATAGGCTTGGAGTTCTCTATCCTTATTTCCAAATTATTATATACCTTCTAGAAAATTACATGGAAGACCAGTGCAACCGAACCCCTGCACTTTTAAAGGGGTGTGAAACCTAAACCTTTATAGTGCATTATCTTCAGCTCTGTATTTCATATGCTTCAGAAATCCTGCATAAATTTCCCTGAAGAACCTTACAGCAAAGGAATATGTAATCAAATAACTTCTCTACAAGTAGATGAAAAGGAACCTTCAACAGATGATACAAGCTACGCTGAGTAACGACCATGTGTATTGAGAAAAGCCACTAGGAAAAAAACCCTTCCTAAACAGGCAATAAACTATAACAGACTGCTACTAATGCATAATATTAAACCACAACCCCAAAAGGCCCCTCTAACCAGTCCATGGTTGAGACAACAGATGACCAATTAATTGCTGGAAATCACTGCCCTTCAGCAGGGTTCAGGTGCCGGTTTTTCAGTTCAATCCACAAGTGCCTGTCCATCCAAATAGGAGGTTTAACTCTAGTGAGAGAATTAGATTCAGCACTCTCAATATGTTGAGATAAATATCATAATTTCTTACAATGATCTGTTAGTCCCTTCTTACTTCTTACCAAGTGGATGGAGGGAAATACGTCATTCAAGGTGAAATGGACCTAATTTTTTCCCTTCTTTACCTCACAGGCATCCTTTACAGATTCAGTCAAAATATCAGTGCCAGATTCTCATTAACATGTTTGCATTGTCAGAGAAGAAAAACAGGCCTCAGATCTAAACCAGTCACATTAATATAACTCATGTATATGAATGGATGATGTGACTTAAGGCAGCTCGAATTCCTGTTCTAATGAACACCTTGGAGTGCAGTGCCACATTACAGCTTCTTTGCTATCAAAAGCAAATTAAAGGATTTCCTGCATTCCCCTCTCCAACCTCTCAATCTAATCCCTCAACCCTGGCCAAGCCTCCCACTCACCAAAGCAGGCAGGTGAAATCATCTGGCAGTACCCAGGAGCATTGTTTCTGAGAGGACTGGCTAAGTGCTGACCAGTGCCTGCAGGAATGTCACCAGCTGCTGTGTTTTTGCTGCTGCAGACAATGCAAGAGGAAGCTGTTCTCTGAACAGACACCGGCACCAGCACAATCACCTAATGTATGAAACTGCAGAACAGTTGAATGGAAAAACAATGGAAAAGACAAGATGTGGGAACCTACATAAAGCAAAAGGCAAAACAGCAAAGAAAGCAAAAAGGAGATAGGAGTTTGGGATTTCTCTGCTCCTTCTTATCACATTTACTGTGGTTTGTAGCAAAGGAATATTCTGATTTCACACAGAAGCATTTATTTCTTTGTAAGTACAAGACAAGGCCTGCAGTGTCGGGGCTGTTTGCAGGGTGTACGCTCATCTTGCAATGCAGGGAACCTAGCAGCAGAGTGGTTCTAGCATCCCAAACAATGCAGGGAACCTAGCAGCAGAGTGGCTCTAGCATCCCAAGCAATTCAGGGAACCTAGCAGCAGAGTGGCTCTAGCATCCCAAAAGTGCAAGAGCATACACCAGGCTGGATGTCCTTTCCTAACTTACTGCTCTGCTTTGCTAGATTCCTCCTTTTTTGCATACTCATTTTGTTTCCACCGCTTTTCATCTTCTTATGTCTTCCACTGTGACACAAATGCAGAACCCAACAACCACTGCACATAACAGTGTCCATCTCGTACAGTCCCATGGGTGCAGTTGTTTACAGCATGGAATGGCAAGCTCCATACTTCTCAGTAGAATTTCTCATGAACAAATCTGCTTCTTGCTCAGAGATTTTATTTTTCCATGCTAGTTTGTTGTCATGTTGATGACAACAGCTTCAGAAGTACAGTATGTTTATCAGAAAGATGCATATTCAATTAATATTGCTTTAGGCAGTTTTCACTAAAACCCAAGGCTTACAAATCTCTCCACAGCTCACACAGATAATAAGCCCCCTTCACAAGGATGTTTCAGCAGTATTTCTAAGATAATGCTACCCTACCCTTGCTCATTTGGAACTTGACTAGAACTTTATTTACAGTCAGTCTAAACTAGATACGGGAATCAAAACCTAAAATGCTGATCCTTTGATCCGTCATCACAGTTTTCCAGACATTTATTATCAAGCAGTTTGGTACCAGTAACTGTTTGAGCCACCTTGAAATAGTCTGTCACTGTAAAAGCAGATACATTTATAATTGGCACATACAGACACGCATGCGCACACAGCTCCTGCAAGAGGAATACAAACCCAGAGCACTGACGAGTTCACTCTCTCTCCATTAAGCCTTTCTACATTTTCAGTTAAGAGAAGAGTTCTTTTCATTATAATCTTCAACATTTTTAATTTTAGTCCTAAAGAGCAACCTGATGGGTCACGCCAGGAGGGCAAACATAAGCAGATGTGTATTCAGCTCTTCCCAGATCTTCTCTAATATCTCATTTTTCTTGTCATTACGTAGCAGAACAGCTTTGCTGGAACCAAATGCCATTGGGTTAATTAAGTGAGAGCACAAACATCTTTTAAGTGGAGGCTTCCTATCTGTGGCTGATAATGTGGCCAACTCACCCCAACAATTACCCTGTCAGAGGGGTCAGTATTTCCAAATATTTGTGTTGCAGTGCAGCAGAATTTAAACACACCAAAATGATTTGCATTGCTACTTCAAAAAAGTGTAAATTTCTGCCTAAATAATTTGGAGAAGAAACCTCACCAGTGACTTACAGTCATTAAATAAAATTAGTGGGAAATTAACTTTGGTTTCATGTTTTATGAGCTCCTTTTCAAGGTATTACATTGGAGTTCTGCCATTTGTTTAATTAAGAATTGATTAATCTTTTTTTTTTTTTGCTTCTGATTTTAAGGGTGCCCCAGTCTCAAACACTCACATCATCTGAAATCTTTTCCTTTTTTTCATAGCCTTAGTAGCATTTCCTAGACCCAAGAGGAATAACACAGTGCAAATTACGCGATGATAAAATAGCAGGAATCATTTTACTGCATCATCACTACTAGTTAAGGGTTCATAATGAGAAACTTTTGTAACATTTGCAAAACTTTCATTCGAATGCACTGATTTCCTAAGTGGGTCAAACACAGCCTTACACAATTAAATGGTTTAGGTAATTCTTAAGATAAAACTTTAATGAACCAAGTGAGTTTTCTGTTTGGAAACCATGGGGAGCAGGGGGAGAGCTTCAATACAAATCATGTTTCTCAAATGAGATTTAGGGGGTTTTTTTTAGTTTTTAAGACAAACATCTCTATTATATATAAATATGCTCCTGGCTACATTAAATATGTGAAAATGGCAACTGTTAACCAAGCTTTAAAGCTGCCACACTGAACTAAAGGAGTAAAACTAGATTTAGCTAAATATTTAAGGTCATTCTCTCTCAGGTCTTAATGTTTGGAAGTATCACACTTAAGATCAGAATGTTCTAGGTGTGCAACACACATGATTGCCCCTGGAGACCACAGACATTGTAGCTGGAGAAGCAGCACAGAGCATCCTGATGCATACTCTAAGTGCAATGGAAAACTGAAATACACACTGTCTTGCCTGGGAGTCTCAGATCTTTGCAGGTGAGCCCATGAATACCTAGAAAGTGAAAATTAAATTACATAGCCTATGTGTTTACCAAGTGATTCACCGACTAATGCACAAGTAAAATCTTTTCTAAAATATGTTGGAAGTTTTGCCACCGAATTCAATGGAACGCAATTTCATTCACTGTGTCCCAATTCTTTACTAGAAACAGATTTAAATAAAATACTGAGATGCATTTGAATGATGGGCCTTTGCCCTGTAATCAGTCAAGGGGTCTTCCTGGGTTGAGATAAATTTCTGTGTGCTCTGTTAAAGAATATGGGCCTGAAAGCATCCTCTTGAGTCTGCAAATCTTATCCCATGGCAGTTAAAACTCTGGCTATCAGGTGTATCCACGTGTAACAGCCCTTCTGTCCACACAATCACATTTGAGAACAAAAAGGGGTTTATTAAGGCCTGATCAATACAGGGCACAAGGCTCCAGAGAACTCACAAGCACTCTTACCTCACACTGGACGGCAAACTTGAGCCAAAATTACACCTGCCATTGTCACAAAAATGTCTTAAAATCAAGGCAGCAGGCTCAGCCCCAGTACCAGCGATGGATGCTAGTTCTCAACCCATCCCAGGTTCCCTCTGACCTCTTTTAAATCAGGTCTTGTTTTGTACCCTTATTTCTTAGTCTGTAAAATGGGCACTGTGTAAAATTGCTATAAAGCCTATTCTCGTACGGCAGGTTGAATATCAGTTTGGAACTAATCATCTGCTGGCTTTGTGAAACACATGTCTGGAGTCCAAGCCTCCAAGGTGTCAGGTAGGGAATCAATCCCTCAGGCAAACACTCAAGCTAGTTTTATCAGTGCAAACTTAGCCTGATAAGGATTCTTAATTTAATGGAGCTCCTGCAAATAAACAAGCTTAATGAAGATTACTCGCTTCCTGGAATTCATTGTGCTGCTCTAATTTAACGCTATCACTTGCATAAGAGGCTGTGACAAAGTCTCTGGAAAAAAGTAAAATATGCAAATTCAGACACTTCAAAGGCTTTTACTTTAATTGTGCAGAATGCAGAACAGAACAAGAGCAACTCCACTAAAAATGGAAAAAGGCATAAGAGAGGAAACCGCTACCTTTCCACCATTCCTTTCGGCTCTTTAAGATTATTCACAAGCACACGAGTTCTCCCAGCTCCCAGTTCCTCTGAACCAGTGCAGTTCTTATGGTGGCTTTGCAGAACTGCATCAAATGTCCACGGAAAAAAACTAATACCTCACAATAATCCCTCATTTTCAGTTTTACTGCAAACGCTGAGTTCTGTGTAGATTTGCTGAAGTTTCTAAACATTACGATCCAACTTTGGATCATATTCAACAGAATCTGTGACCAACTTCCAGCCATTTTCAGACAAACCTGGGCTGAACTGTGGCTTGGCACTCCAACCACCGAAGCTTAGTGGTTTTGATAGAACTTTGCCTAGAATTTGGGTGTTCTTTTGAATCAGAGATGAGCTCCAGAGTAAAAACTCTGATCTGGGCTAGGAGTTGTGGCTATTTGGATCCACAGTTGTGGTTCTGGCCCACGTCTAAACAGAATCAAAACCTCAACTCCAAACTGAAAAAAAAAAACAAACATATAAAGCCAGCCAACTACAAAAACTAAATTTTACACAACTCCCTTAGTTTAACCATTTTACTGATTACAGTGGATGTTTTAGGCCATTTTGCATACACTGATTCCTTAGTCTTTCACAGGAACTTAGCATTTTGCAATGACTTTGTATTGGATAACAGTTTCTTTAATGAGTGCAAAAGAAAGTTTTAAAACTTCACTCTGTTGTTCTTTGACTACATCTGAACTGGCTGTGGATAGGAATACTTTCAAATTTATTTTATTTAGCAAGCCATTTTATCTCTGCAAATAAGTTCAATTCCAGGAGTAGGACTAAGAGGAAACTACTCAATGTGGGAACAGCTAGATAAGGAACTGTAATATTAGACACTTACAAGATTTGATAAAATCTAGTATAATAGCAATACTGCCTTCAACTCAGCTAAAACTTGTAGAATTAACTGTGGTCAAACTGCTCAAGGATTGATGAGAACAGTTCTCAGGTCACAGGTGGGAATTCTTTTTCTTAGTGTTCTCCAGGAACACTGTTGTTGTTACATGAAAGTATGAAGAACTACAGAGAACACAAAAGAATTAATCACCAAGCAGCATAAGCCAGAACATACCCCCCAGTTTTCAAAAACTTTACCAAAACCTGGGGTTTTGCTAATTAATAACAGAAAAATTTAAAATAAAATCAGGCTAAAAAGGCACCAAGTGATTAATTAACATCATAGGTTACCCTATCATTTAAATTCTACCGCATAAATCTTTTCCTCAGCTAGCTACCAGTGAACCACACAGTTTACTGCAGTCTAACAAGCCCCCACGTTCATTTATTCCGCATTCCAGAGACATGTTCTAATTTCAGAATATGTAATAGTTTTGTAATGTTGACACCATAACTCTCTCTAATAGCTAACAGCTACAGATATATTTTATAGACAGGAGTTTATAAACAGCACTTAATTGGTGTACAAAACTGAAAACTTACTAAAATGGGGACTCCATGCCTGAAGCAAAGGTAATATCCAGCTCAGAATTTTTTGCTCTAAAGTCAGCGCTGTCTCAAGCGTGGGCTCTGGGACCCTCAGAGAAGGTATCCCAACAGTCTGTCCACAAACACATGAGGATGGTAAATGCTCTCATCAGACGTGCGCATGTCTCACAAGACCACCCAGACCACCCAGAATTTACGATTGCATCTCTTCCTGGGCTGTGCTGGTTTTGTCTGTGGTGCCCAGCTAACTGTCTGAAGTACCATACGCTGCATGGCAACAGCCTTGTGGTTACTGTCTCTGTTTCCGTGGAATTTTGCTCCATTTCTAGCCTCAGTTTCCTATGTAGTTTTGGACAAGTTATTTCAGTAGCAACTTATCCATTAGAGTCCGATCTTCTGTTTTCACTCTAAGTTTTAAGATATTACATGAAAAGAAGTAGTAGTCTGCAAGAGGCAGGGGTCTAAATAACCTAGAGAAACCAAGCCATAATCTCTGTGTGTTCTGTTCCTTATTTTACATAGGAAATTATTATGGCTTTCTTCACTTCCTCCTAATTATAAAACAGAATAAGCCTAGGCTTGATCTTTATAGAAGCTACCACAGCAGAAGGTTGCTTCAGAGGTCTCTGCATTTGATACAAACTGATATATTTAATCATGTACTGCAAAAAGATTCAAACAAACAGCACAGTCTATCTGATACAGAAAATACCCACATTAATGTGCTGCCTACCAGTGCTGTTACAAATAGCTGCTAATGCCACACAACATAATAGTCTGGAAAAACATAGAATATTGTCATAAGAAGATTACAGGGAATTAGGAAGATAAGAAGGCACTTGTGTTCAAATGAACACAAGTTCTGAATTGCTTATATTATATTATGTTCAAATGAACACAAGTGGCAGGGCTGCCAAAGATGATCTTGTCTTCAATCAGTGGTGGTCCCCAGCATTATGGAAGAGGTGTTACTTCCAGGGAAGATTAGACTACAAACCCCCTCGGGTATTCCTACAGTCTTCCAGTCTCCCCTACAGTTCTCCTTCCACCTGAAGAAGACACCTATGCTCCCATTTTACATAAAATGAAACCGAAATAGAGGCATCAACTGGGCATTCAGATTTTCCTTTGTTTTCCTGTGTGAAAACAGAGTTCAATTTCAACACCACAAAGATACAAAACCAAATCAAACACAACGATTTGTCCGGACACACACCAGGTTCCAGGACAGTAGAGTACCCAGCTCATCTTCAGATCCATTCCTTGAATTTAAGAAGCACTTAAAAATTCAAGGGGGTTGGGAAGGGAGTAGGGGAGTGTTTGCCTAAAACTAATATGTTTCTGGCATCCAATTTCTAAGTGTAATTTTTCTAATATCCTTACAGTGCCTTATAGCAAAAACTTCTGTATGGGTGAAATTTATCCTGCTTATAAGCAATTCAGAAAGGCAGCTGTTCTACAGTGTATTTGTCAATGTACATTTTGCTTTTATTAAGGCTTAATTTACCTCTGCTTTCTAGAGAACTAGATTCTGTTCTTAGATGTTCAGGTGTAGCCTGCACTGAGTAAGATCACATCTATAAAAAGGAAACTGACCTTTCAGTATTCTAAAATATTTTTTAGGTTCTTACCTACCCCAGAGGTAAATATTTATAAAACACCTCAGGAAAAAAATCATCACAGAAAATAAGAGATACTTCCCTGAAGTGCCTCAGACCCCACGTTATCTTATTTTACAGTGCATGCTTGTATAAATATTTATTCTAAAGAAATTAAGTACTGCTATTATTAAATAAAAAAAATAAACCTGAAACCTATGTTTTCCCCAAACATTATTTTATAAGATGATGGTATGGGTTTATTTGGTATGTAAATTCAGCCATGGGACAAGGATGATGAAAAGCAGCTCAAACTCCTTTGCTTTTAATTTATAGATGTTTTCATGAGGAAGAGGTCCCAGTCCTTCAAGCTATTCTGCACAGTTTGTCAGGCTGAATTAGAAACAAGAAGAAGAAAGGTAGCATCAGGATCCCTTAATTCTGTCCTGTTAGTTTCTATATAGTGTTGAGTAACTCATTTGAACAGAATCATTACAGAGTGGAAGAGATTTCAAGAAAAAAAATTTAAGAGCAGGTATGAAAAGGATTCATGAGACTCTATAATTAAAGCCACATGCAGGAGAACTAGAGCACAGTGTTCTTGTGCTTCCTTTCAATAATACTTCATAACCCTAAGGATATTATCTCAGTCAGGGGTCTGTTGAGCAGGACAAAAGAACATCCATATCCCTAACCTCTTTAAAGTTTGTGTTTGGCAGGATAAGACAAGGGAGTGATCTTCGACACTATTTTGTGCTCAGGGTGTGGGCTTATAAAGACATAGGGAATTAAGAGCCAAGCCTTGTGCTTTCATGAAGGAAGAATTCAGAGCTGTAAAGACAGACTGTACAAAAAAAAAAAGAAAAAAAAGAAAAAAAAAAAGGTTCAAACCCAACAGCCTACATCATAACATGAGGAATTCGGAACTCTTTTTAAACATTACACCTGCAAACCAGGGCAGATCCAACTTATACCTCTTAGCTTTCCCTGCCCTTTTGGTTTTAACTTCATGTGAAATACTTGGATAAATTCTGTGGCACTACCTATACTTCCAAGAAATCTTTCAGTACAGGCACCCACAATAGCAAGACATCACTTTATACAGCCTCAGTCCATTAACACATGAGAGAAGTTTTTAGGAGTTCAGGGTATTTCTTCTCAGGTGTTAATGTTCCATCTTTGAGCCATAACTGGGAAGCCTTCACATTCCTAAAAACAAGGGAGATTTGGACTGCCAGTTCAGAAGGTGCTGAGTGTGGACCTCTGAGAAACAAGTCTTTTCAGGGTCTCTTAAATTTGCCACTTACTAATTGAAAACACGAAAAACTATTTTTTGTCTTGAACAAAAATACCATTCATATTACAGTCATTTTTCATTATCAATGTCACAACGGTTGAAGAATGGATTATTCTGAACATCTGAAACAAATGGTATTTAGGTGAGCCATTTCCCATTGTCATTGTCACTCTTACTGCTGCCAAAGTGAGTTTTGTTATTCAACTCAAAGGGACTACCCACTAGAAACAAGGCAAACCAGACATGGATATCAGATAGACTACATTCTCTACTAGCAGTAATGTAAGTTCTGTTGAGAGTTCTCCCTGATTCATATTTAGTTTTTCCTTACTTCCCTCCTCTGCTTCTCCACACACCATTGCTCTACTGCTTTGGTAAAGCCACAGCCTTATTAAAGACAATAGCAAATGTGGCACCTTGGTATCAGTCTGAAAAACATGGACCTGGTCAGTCATGTATGACAAAGGCTTTTTACAATCAATGTTTATGTACAGACTTTCAAAAGTGCTCATTTCCCTTTCAGACACCTAAAGGGAGACAAATTTCCAAAAATGCTTCATGCTATCTGACAAAGCCAGCATTCACTGACATCTGCTCTTAAAAATCTGGAGTGAGTTCCTAAAAGGAATACAAGTTCTTTATCTAAATTCAGGGGCCCTGGAAACACCCTGTTTCTGTGGTTCAGATATAGTGGGAACAGCACAGATATCCATTATGTTTGCATTCTAATTCTTGACTAAAAGCAGCACACCCTTGAGATTTTAGATGTGTGTTGAAATGGAAAAACACGTCTCTCTTCGAGTTCCTTTTGGAAGTGGATCGTGTCACCAAAACTCCTAACATCATGTCTTTGTGTTTACTCAGACCTTCTTCTGTTACTAATAGAGGGACATAGTGAATATTTAGCTGCATCAGTGTTTTCCACTCCTGCTCTTTATACATATTATTTACCAAGATATTTATTGGGCAAGGACAAAAGATTCTTATTCACCAATCTGGCAAACTCAAGAATTTGAACTACAAGCAAAGAGAAATATAGCTCTGTACATTGAAAAAATTAATTGGAAAGATGCCCTGGCTTTCATTCCATTTCTGAAACTCCCTTTGTTTCATTATCTCCGCACTTTTAGTGTCAGAAGTTTATGACCTATCAATCGACAAAGTATTAAGAGTAACTATTAAGGACATATTTATGTGAGAATCATGTGTAGTTCTTGGCACCATGTATAGCCTTAGTCTCCCTCGGAGCCCACTCATTTCTCTCTGAGCATTTTATTCTTGAAAGAATGGCCTACTGTCAAGTAAGTCGTTTAACCATTGACAGAATGCCTGCTTCTCTGGTTTTAAATTCTTAATCTGTGTAGGAATAATTGTTTGATTCAGGCACTTACGTGGGCAGACGGCTTTACCCAAAGAATTGTTAATTGAGATTGAATTTTAAGCACAAAAATCAGCAGACACATACCAGAGTTTGGTCTGGTATTTATTCCTAAAATGAGGGATAGACCCTTTGGCTCTACAGCTGGTCTTACCCCCAGGATGAGGGGCTCTTGCCGCTCATAGTTTCATTCAGCAATATTTTTCTTCTAACCAAATCCTGAGATTGCTTCTCTTTCCATAAGAAATGCAGAGTTAGTTCCTGGACCTAATGCACAATTGGTCATAAATTTCAAGAAGGGTACATTTTCAAGATTGACATATGGTTATCTGATTCTTTAGCCCAGAAGAGAGTGAAAGAAGGAAAGTTTGACACAATCTCAAACCTAAACAGGAAAGAAAGAAGTGACTAAGCTACCAGATTCAGGAGATCTAGTTTCAGATTTCCCAAATTATGTAAAGAAAGAAGGTAATAATTTTTACCTTTGTAATCCCTCAACTCCCCATTTTACTCTATTTTATTTGTGAAGGTTAATTAAATCAAAAAGGCAAGAGTGCTTTTACTACGCAGGAGCACAGCACACCCACAGCCATTCCTTGCCCTAATACTAAACTAACTAAATTATAGTAAGAGATCATAATAAAGATATAAAATTGTGTCCCTCTTTGCTCCCATGTTTGAATATTCTGAACTTGGGAAAGTTTTCAGTTTGGATTTACATTTTGCAATTCCAACGCAGCTCTTAAATACTGAATGTCTGGGGCCAACTCTGCACTCGGTGAGAAGGGAAGACAAGAGAAATACAGCAGTGACTGAGGCAAATGATGCACACGATAGTGCACAGATAGAATGAGGAATAATGGAGAAAAATAAAAGTTCAACATGGTCGTGGAAGAAAAAAAAAGCATTCCTCAGGCAAATTCTGGTAACACAGCACTTAGCAGAGTAGGAAAGTGCAGCACATGGAACTTGCAAAGGCTTTACAGATTTTACGTACTTTGTAAATCACATCTGTCCAAGAATACCAACACTTTTATTGTGTAAGGAGTGTATTAAGTACTATTTAGCTCTGCTTTCTTAGTTTTATCTCTGTTTTACCTCCTAGCCCTCCTGCATCACACTCCGAAGCACTGCAGTGCTGTAACAGTCTATTTGCAAGGCATTAGGAGAGAGAAAAGAGGGGGAAATGGGGAAAATGAAAGCAGCAACAAAGCCACGTCGCCTCCTGTGATTACAAGAGGCAGAAGATCAAATATGAACTTTAACAGCAGCAAACTCAGGACCAGACTTAATAGTTGCAAATTGAGCCAAGTGCTCAGCACACCAACGTGCAGCAACACTCAGGAATTAATCTAAGCAAAAGCTGCTAGAGGTGGGGGGGAACCCACCAGAGTGCTAATGCATCATGGAGAGCTGTCACAATAAATGAAAGTACTGGAGCAATTAGCAGACACAGTACTATGCACTGTGCCACTTTCCCCATTTTAATTGTACTTCATCTTAGAAGCTAAACTCAAACTGAACTCTGTTGGATATGGCAGAATTGACTCATTTGGAAGAACACAATGGCCTAACAGTTAACTTCTACTTTTCTAACAAAGTAAAGAGTAGGAGTTTGAGAAAAGAAATGTGGGGAGGAAGAACTGGGAGTAGTGATGCTTGGAATAATTTGCTCAGAACAGTGTTCATTTTCTAAAGGAAATCCCTATCAAAAAATTCTACAAAATACCTCACATTGTTCTCTATTAAATACTTTCTTTACATTTATTTCACCTGAGATATTGTTGAGAACTCAGTTGTTACTACAGACCCAGTACAGGATCACCAGTACTTTTTATTGTTACCTGCCCTTGCTGTCTGGGAAAGCCTGCAGCCTCCTGTCCCTCCTGGAAAGTGAGCTCTCTGAAGAGTCAGGCATGGGCTACATGACAACACTGCTGGGACCAGACAAGAGTCTTTGGGAGGTCCAGGAGCTGACAAGTGTACCTTTCTGGCAGGGAGGCACCAACACAAATAAATGCATTAGAGCTCAACCAGCAAGCAGCTGAAGGCACTAACCTTGCATTATAGCAGGTATCTGTCTAACTCATCCTCCAGCTCTGTCCTCACTGTACTTGGCTTGCTTTCATGACTCACATGAGGGGTTTTTTGGTGGTGAAACACAGACTTCTGTCTTCTCAGTCCACTTTTCTCCTTAAAAAGAAGGGCCTAGGATGGGATAGCAGACTTGAAACTTACTCCACTCTCTTCATGCCAGGGTAAGGTTGACAATCTTAAGTCTCTGTGTTTTAAAATAAATCCTTAACAAATAGTCATTTCAGACCTGCAGTATTTTGTGGCTAGTTACTAAAACAGCCTGTGACCTGAATGGCTGCACTAACTGCTAAATCCTCTCTTCTCAATGGCACTTACCCTGTAACCTGCAGTAAGAAATGAAAGGAGGCTGGGTGCCTGGATACCCTTTGCACTCTGTTGGGGGCACCCTAGAAATGGATGCTCCAGTCAGGGAGCTATGAAAATACAGGAACCAGCCTGCCCCAGCACATACTTCAAAAGTGCAGACGACCTCAGCAGCCAATAAAAAAACAAACAAACAAACAAACAAAACAAAACAAAACAAAAAAAAAAAAAAAAAAGAGAAAAAGAAAAAAAACCAAACTAAAAACCCAACAGAAAACCAAACCAAACCAATCCCAAACCACATTGCAACAACTGGATGAAATGTTCTGTAATGAGATACCGCATTGGTTTTGAAGTTGCAGATGTTGTGAGACAACGCTGTTTACTCCATAGAACCCACCACTGGTTATCCCAGCCTTTTGTTCTGCCCATGGTCTTCTTGAGATGAGTGGATGTGATGTACAAACTAAGCTGGATTCTTCTGAGAAACAGAATTCAGTTCCATGTATTTTGAGGAGTTCCTCTGCAAAGTGCTCTTCCCAGTAGGTATCATTTTGACAGTTTTTCCTTTTGTCATGTGACACTAATTTGTCACAATTTTCTATCCAGATTAACAATTCTTCTTCTTGATGCTACATTCTACTTTTTTTTAGTTTTCAATGAACTTTAATAACAGATAAGCAAAGAGAGAAGAAAGAATTTTCTGGCAGTCTCAGATTTCTCACACAAAACAGTAACTGCTTTGGCATCCAGAGATGTCAGCTCCGTGCTAAAACAATTTCACTCATTTTTGCACAAAGCTGGTGCAATTACCATTGGCTGTACCGAGTTTAAAAAAAAAAAAAAGAGATACTGAGATACTGCTACAAGACCTCCCACTGAATAGCTATTAGGTATGCAGATAAAGTTAAATGTTAACATACACATCATCATGTTTGCTCGGGAATATAACAAATGAGAGAGTGACCATGAGGAGGACACGGGAGACCACTGCATCTACCACAGCACACAGCCAACACTTCATCCAAAGAGAGCATCTCTACTTAAGAAGTTTCTGTCCTCTGGAGACATAGTGGGCCTGGGCATTCTGAGTCATTCCCTGACACAAAAGCCTCCTCATTAGGCTATGCAGCACATTCCTGTCTAACAACTGCATATCTGGCTATGAAGGGCAGCTGTGTCTCAGCTTTGCACTGCCTTAGTATCCTTGGGTGTGTGACAGACCGTTAAAGGAGACAGTGCTTCTGTCAATGCACTTTGTCTCCTCAGAACAAAGCAGCTGCAACACTAACAAAGACAGACAAAAGTCCTACAGAAAAGCAGTGTGGTTAGAACTGTTGTGAACACAGCGGAATTCTAATCCTCTACCTGCCATCATTCCTCTCTATAATCTTTGGATCATGTATGATCTTCATCCTCACACTATGCAGAATGCAAGTTTTTCAGGATGAAGACCTATTCCCATTTTACATTTCACAATTCCTGGTGCCAAAACCCACTTAGGATGTCCAGATCTTCTATAGCAGAAATAGTAATGGTATATAGTTCCTATACAAAGCTTCATAGATGTATAGCAAAAGAACAGTAACAAGTGTCTCATTTTACAGCTACATGTTGAGCATACAATGAAGATTTCACTTCTCATGGAAAGCTGTGTTTCTCATTTTACTGTAACTCATACCAAAATCTATTCACATATAATCATCTTATATGTATTTTATAAATGTAGCATGTAGCTTAAGTATGGTGGAATATTTAGACTCAAACCTCTGTGTCTCAGCAGATCATTTCTCCTTGCTTTCCATGCAGCAGCCTGAAGAACACTCTTAATACATGAGCTATGCTGGGACTCACAGCCACATGCTGTCTGCCTTCATTAATCATTATCGTCCTGCTGCTACGGGCCTTGGGAAGACTTGTGGATTTCATAAATAAATTACTTCATGGAACCATATCTCTCTAAAAACAAACTCTAGCAAACATACCACAGAAATAATTAAAATGTATAAAACTCGCCTTATGCTACAGGCCAGGTCTCCAGAACTACTGCCTGTACTCACTTCTGTCTGGTCAATAAAGGCAACCAGGAGCTTCTGCAAGTGAACAAGCTCAGACTGATTTACTTATGCCTTCAGAACTCTTTCTTCTGTTTGGCACAGATCCGTTAGACTTGATAAATGGAATGTAACCTTTAAACGGCAGTTCTGAATGTGCTCACAGAGTATAGGAAGTAATGACATTAATTATATAAAAAAAGCATTGCAGGTTTCCCCTTTCTTTACTATGACCTGCTGGTACTGCTGGACTAAAATGAGTAGGAGATGGGTGGGGGCCATTTGGGCATGCCTAAGATAGGAAGAATGCATTACAAGAACTGCTGCATGCGAAAATGCACGTAGGTTAGAAATACTATAGAAAACTAATGTCCAGACATTAAACTTAAGACAACCAGCCATGTGAGAGACAGAAAGGAAAAAGCAAGGCTAGAGCATGGTCATAAAAAAACCCCCAGTTCTTAAATCTTACAGGGCAATAAAAGCAAAATCCATGATGGGGCTAGAGGAGCAGGATGGGAGGATTCGCTTTGCTTTTCATTCCACACTACAAATCCTGAGACAGTACCTTCCTCGGGCAAAGAAATGCCTTGCCAGAAGAGACCAACTCACATACAATACATGTTAGTAGGTTACATACTTCACAAAGGCAAAAAGAGACAGAATATTTGATGTCTTCAGGCTTTCTGATGGAGAGGACTCTTAGAAAAGCATGAACATCTAAACCCCTGCATTACAGAGGAAACTACCTCGGGGAGACTGTGACAAAACCCAACGAGACGAGCTATGAAGAGAGACTGCTGATCTTAATTTCTTATTTTACAAATTTCAGGGATAAACTTTCTGTCCCATGAAGAATACCAGAGAGTATAGAAGTAAGCATAAATAGATACTCTGAAGGCACTCCTGTAAAGTGGAGGAACTGCTTCATGCCTCGGAGTGTTTTGAGGCACCTGACTTGAACAGAGCAAATACTCTTCCAATCATGAAACTGAATTAGTAAACCTTGCAAAGCTAGTGGCAGGTCTCTCTCTTTTCTTTCTCTCCTCACACAAATGAACTGTGAGGTAACTAAAGTCACTAAGTATTTAAAGAACAATGAACCTTTCCATAAGCTGTAGCATTTTAAACTCTTAATCTAAAACCTGCAGTTGAGGGAAAATGAAGAAAACTGGAATATCCCTATAATACAATCTACCACATGCAGCTTGCAAATCCAGAGCAAAGATGCCAGATACATCAGATGGGCAGACAGGTCTCCTGGCAGCTCCTTTATTGAGGAGGAGTATAAGGAATTTGAGAAATAGCCTGTAATTTAAAATAAAATAAATTTATCAAATTACATCTTTTCATAGTATAAGATCAGATCCTGGAATCTCCAGTCAATTCCCATTCACTGAACCCGATGTGAATGTGCCCAGCAAAGCTGTGTAAGAATCTCACAGTTAGCTGTATGAGACTCTCACAGTTTAACTTTTACAGTTTACCTTCAATATTTAATTCAAATCCCTTTCAATTTCAAAAGTCAACTGGTAGAACTGATCTACATTCCTTTGCCAAAACAAAGGCATTCTGCTGGAATGATTGTGTTAGTCTGTGGTTTCCTGCCTTTCCATCAATATGTTGTTTATAGCAGTGAACAGAACCCAGCTTCAAATGAAAATTTGTATTGAAGTTGAAAATATTTCTAAATTTAACAAGTTTCCTTTTTTAAAGGGTTGCAGGGTTGTTTTGGGTTTTTTCTGAAAGTCAAAAGCACTGATGAGATGATCCATGGAATCACACTAAATAAATACTCTAAAATGAGTATAGCCACAAAAAACCCCTCCAGATTTCCTGCAGAAAATAACTGCTGTCAATAAGCTAGTTGTACTGTAGAGTTCTCCTTACCAGTCAAGCTTTCAGCATACACAGTTGTCAAAGACATAAGCATCTCACTTCTACGTGCACTATTCATTCTATAGTGCAATTTGAATTGGTAGGGATAATCTACAGCTGGGTTTCTCCTGTACCCAGCTTTCTCCTGCATATTCTTTTCCACGGAAAACTGAGAATTTTTAGTATTTGTTTTAGCTTGCTTAATGCTTGGCAGTAGCAACACCAAAGCTGTAGCTCTACCTACCCCTGTTGCCAGACATCTGGAAATCCAGACATGTGGACACCACCAGCTGATATCAATGCCACTCACTGCACATGCACAAGGGGTCCGACAGCCATCGGGCTTCTCTCACTCAGAAAATTCGTACAGAGCATGAACAGGAGGTCTGATTTTTTAGGAAGCACTGGACACACTGATCATACTTCCCATTGTGAGTGCTTATACATTTCTGGTAGCACTGTAAGTAGGTCACTGTACACTTGCTAAGCAAAGACGCATGCTTTAATTCATTATGACCCTTGTGTACGGCTTCATTTTTAACCACATACCTTCACATAGTCATCCATTTTCTACTTTTTAATGAAATATGCTAACTCGCTTCTTTTCAGAGATTCTGAGCTACGTGTTCTGCCAAGTTCCAACATTTTATACCCACTCTTGCAGATCTAACTGATTATCACGTTGAGTTTGTCTCTTGCGAACGTGTGGCTTTTCCCCGGTGCCGGCTGGGTATGCCTACCCAGTGAAAAGAACAAAGCTCTGCAGCCAGGTGGAAAAATGTGGTCATCAAGTATAAGAAATGGTCTCCACTTCGTTTTAATTTGTAAAGTCTATTCCTTGCAAACACAAGTAATGTTTCTAGGAAAACTCCACGTGAGTTAGTCATCCAAAATTGATGCTGTACAAATGGGAAATTCATAAAGAGTGGCCTGCTATCTCTCTGGAGTTTGTCAGAAGGAAGGGAGCATACTGTGCAGACAGAACAGCATTCCAAAGATGGGCTTTGAGTTGTTTTTTCAGGAAAATGGAAACTAGGACTGAACAGACAGGATAGAATCTGAGTCAAAACCGTGTTTAAGTACTATATAACAAGAAATACACCATATTAATAGCTTTTTCTTGTCTTATACCAGCTCTGTGCAGTTTGGTATACATTTACAAAACAACGAACAACATGATTGCTATTTAATTCTTTTTAGCCTTAGTTAAAATTATCACCTGTAAGGATAGCACCTCCTTGTATCACATGGGATAAGGACAGCCACAAAAATCAGAGAACCTCTCGAGTAAAATAGGCACTCCCAACATAATGTGAAGTATAAGCCAGGGCAAGCAGGAAGACTGAAGGTTCAGCTTGCTCAGCAGAAGCCAGAGACACAATGCAATTTAACTTAATAGGGCATCCTTCTTTATCCCAAATATCATACAATGGTTCACAAAGGTACAGCATTTAAATGACACTGGCAGAGAAGTGTTTCCTAGGGACTGTCAGGGACAGGAATAAGCAGAGTTCAAAGAGTAAATAATAAGAGCACACTCTTCTGTGAAGCTGGTATAGATAGACCTCGATATGGAAGAGAGAAGTGAGGAAGCAGGAAAAAAAAATGAAGGAATTTGGAGAACTGAGGAGGGAGGGGAGTCACCTGTCAGAAGCTTTGAAAGCAAGTGATGGAATTCAAAGCTTAAGATATTTTAAGGCTGCAGATAATGGGTCCACTGTGACTGAGCTCTCTCAAGTGAGGAACCAGGCTACCAACCACATTTGGGGCAGATGATGCTAGGAATGTAGAAGGAATGTTACTGATTGAATTGCATGATATTAAATTAAGAGACCAAGCTATATTTATATTGCCATATGACAAAGACTGCAATAGACAAATATGTTCAGGTAGCAGCTTGGAGGAAAATATGTTTCTGCATCCAGACTGTAATACACCTTCCTAAGAAGTTAATGTCTGATAAAAGGTCACAAGAAAGGATTATGGACTAAATTATAAAATCGATGCAGGAAATCTCCTATCCACAGCTCAGAAGCAATATCCTCTTTCAAGTGTGAACTTCCTGGGCTTGATCTTGGCCTCATTTACATCCCCAGTAATTGCATGCACAAGCATAGTTATACAGAGACATAAAGAAGTGGCAAATATGATTTATTTCAATTACTTAAGGGCTGTAAGTGGTGTGTTGGTTTTTCGGTTTGGTTTTGGTTGTTTTGTTGTTGGTTGGTTGGGTTTTTTTGGTTAGGGGTTTTTTTTGAAAAAACCCAACTTTTCCTGAACCAACTGATTGCATGAATGGCACATGGAATAAGGGCAGTTCAAATAGATCTTATAGATACACATAACATCATGGATGTGAATAACGTCACTGAAGTCTATGGAGTTGCTCATGTGTGTACATTTAAGCATACACTTTGCCAGGAGTAGAGTCTGGGTTACAAGCAAAGAAAATTGATCAAAGTGATTTAAAAAAAAAAAAAAAAAAAGTATGTTTCTGTGTTTTAATGTTTTAATATAATGATGTGTTTCAGGACATACATACCTGTTCAGTCTGATAAAATAGCTATCTTTACATTAAGTCCAATGCATTTTAAATTTCACACCTTGCCGCTCTTAAAATCACAATAGGATCTCAGTGACAAATGCTAGGCATACGAGTAACAATATTCACCATTGATGTCGATACCTATTTAAAACAAGTTTTGAACATCGAATAGTTTCTTCCTTCTGATTTTTGTTGTCCAGAGAATGCAGAATAAGACAACACAGAGCAGTCATTTGAAGTCCATCATTCTCTCAGTATCTAATTGCTTAGGACATCATCACAAAGAAGCACTAATTCTTCCTACTAATCATTCAGAACCTAATTTGACTGACACAATGTTTTATCCCTGAATCATATAATTTTTATCAGCATTATTTTCATACCAGCACAACACACCAGATATCAGCAAAGAAAGAACACTTCCAAGAGAAGAATAAAGAATGATTCAGAGGGGAGAGGGTTTTAGACTGGCCCTGTTCAGAGCCTTGTGAACAATCATTTTATGTTAGTAAAATGAAGACCTGTTAAATTTCAGATTGATGGTCAGATGCCTGTCATACTGATTCTCTTGAAGCAATTCCCTAGGTTCCTGACTCAATTCTTATCCTGGCAAAACCAAAGTCCCACGAGGGAGGAAAAACTGCGTTTGCAGCATAACTGTTGGATAGAGACTGAAGAACTGGTTTCAACTCACTCCTTGATGAACAGAATTCCTGTCTTGTTTCAGGAGAATCACTTCACTTCCCTTGCCACTGACCTCCACCTAAAACCAGCAACAACAGGGTATCTTCTCCTGTCCGAGTTCCTGTTAGGCACCTGTGCAGCTGAAGCACAGGCATACCTGTCACTATAGCAAATCCTAATAGCCATGGGAGAGTTATTCACACCACCAAAGTACCCTTGCCTTGGCATCCGTTACTGCCATTGGCAGAGCGCAGGGACCAGGACTGATGGGCACTTGAGCTGATGTAGTACAGCTGTTCATATGTTCCTGGCTTTCTACAAGGTCTTATAAACCATATGTTTAATGTTTTGTTTTCAATTCTCATCTTTGACATGACAATGCACTGAGCAACTCCTACAATAGATGAGCTTATCTCTCAGCACCTTCACCAACACCTGAGGACTTCCATGTCCTCTACAAGTCACGTCCAAATTAACCTCTTGATTAACTAAAATTGCACTGGAATTTTACCCAGGAATGGATAAAAATTCAGATCTGGAAGAGATGATAGTGTCTTATGGGAAATACCACATCACCCTTTCAATCAGGAAAACATAAACCACTGATTCTGATTTTCCTGATGTCATTAATGCCACTGAAATGATATTTGTTTTAAATGAGACTGCAACTAGAATCAGGTCCTAATAGTTATTATTGGAAAACCATCTCATGTGTACCTTTATTGTCCCTAACTGAGGTCTATATGTGACCTGACTGAAGTTTAAAATACCCACAGTATTTTAAGTTTCATAGTTGAAAACCTGAATGAAGAATTCATAGAGTGAGCCTGGACAGGATAAGAAATGTACACCAAGATCTGAGAGAGCACTTCCTGAAGAAGAAAAGCATCTACTCCGCAGTTAACTAAACCCACACCAGTCCCATCATCACTAACTGGTAGGTCGCCTTCCTCAGTGGAATTATTGCTATTGTGTTCGCCATGGAGAACTCAAAGAAAGAAGCAGATGTCTCTTTTTTGGTAAATTCAACCCTTACTGAAGTGACAGCTGAATAACAGCACAGAGGGTATTCTGAGAACTCTCATGTACAACGTATGGAAACCACTTCCTTTGTTTGCAGGTGTTTGGATTGCTTTCTCACAGGGACTATGACCGACAACTATGCTGCTGTGAAAAAAAAAGATGAACAAAAGCACACAACCCTCATCCACCCCACAGTACAACTTTTAAGCTAAGAAAAAGCTTTTATTACAGATGTCTCCAGTGAAATCACTGGAATTTTGTCACTGTTACACAACTAAAGTCAGCACAGGACTGCTACTAATCCCTCTGGAACAGTCAATTTTTATCAAGTGCCAACTACAAGAAGATTAAATATGACTATTGTGTACTTTAATGCCAAGCCTCCAAATTTCATTCAACGGTGCTTCATGTTTGCTTTTTCTTGTACTTGAGCTATAACCATAAAGTGCAAACATTTTACATGGCAGGCAGCAGGGGTGCTGATCATTGATGTCAGGGACAAGTTGCTAAGCCCAAAGTGAATTAGTCACCCAAGGAAAAGATGTGTGGGGTTGGCTGCTTTACTGAAACTCATTAAGAAAATGTGCAACAGAAATAAGAATTGAGGAAGTAAAGAAATTATATATCCTGCTATAACTGTCTGCCTCCTCAAAGAGTGGGCCTTTTGAAGAGAATGAAATATGTAACCTGTGGAGCAAACACCATGGGGTTTTTGTCTGGTTTTATGGATATTCTAAGTGCATACGATTAAGAGTTTGTTGTTCCCCAAATCCTTGTTTATATAGTTGATAAAAAGCCTCCAGATGTCACCAAAAATATCTGCCCTGTTCTATAGACTGTACTGTACGTCACTCTTTTCAATGCTGCTGAGTTTGACACCAATTCAACAACCCAGCAACAGATGGTTGAGTTCTATGCTTCCAGTGTGCTAGTTTAATTCTTTTTTTAGGAGATATTGGGGCAATTCTTCTCTGAATTTTATTTAGGCTGGAAATTAAATCAATTCACTGCAGAAATATTTAAAATACAGAGGATGGAAGAGATTGGTTATGCGGGCTTTTTGTTTGTTTTGTTTGTTTGAATTCACAGAATTTATTACAGCTTTTCTTTTTATTTAAAACTAGCAGCCAAAATTCCTTGTGGCACTATCCTTCCAGAGACTAGAATTTATTTTTGGAGTGTAAAGCAACCTGCAAATTTATGGGTGCTATATAAATAAATAATCCAGTACTATTCTTCTAACTCCAGAGCATGGTGGCTTTGTGAAGTCCACATGATGAATCTGGAGTTGGACACGGGGTTTTTGAAACAACTTACATGTTGTTGCATTAGTACAAGGAAATTCTGTGGGTATAAAGACACTGAAAACTCAAAAAACTCCTTGAGCACAGCGGTGGCTGAAACATTTAGTATGGATAGAAAAACCTCTTCCCTGAACAATGTGTTCTGGCTTTTGGGTTTTAGTTTTGGGGTTTTTTTTCGTTTGAGGTTTCTTTTGTTTTAGGACATCACAAGAGGTGTCTGTTTAAGGCAAATCGTCCCTCTCTGCAGAATTGTGGTGTAACGGATTTTATTTTTTGTTAAGAGTTCTGAGGCAGCAGTCTGATGGTTTTGCAAAGGACTTAACAAGATCAGCATTAAGGTTCTTAACCACAAATACTGCCAAAATTGTGACCTACCCAGCCCTTTTTGTTCCAATCTGTGGATTTCTTTAAGAAGATCTTCATCCCACAGAATCTTCTTTGTGCTGTTTGCACAGTTCAGCCTTTAAGCAACTTAAGTTTTCTCATGAAGGAAGGCCAAATTTTCATGTAATCTTACTTCAACAGAGTTCAGTAGAGTTACTCTAGAAAACAGTTTAGCCTGTGAAGTTTTAATTAGCCTCCTACCAAGAGCCCCCTTTATCAATATATTTATCTCCAAGAGAACCCAATAAAGAATTAACATAATAGGTATTCTTCACTATGAAATACTCTTTGCAGTAGATTAAACACTGCTGGAAAAGAATTAAGGTGAGAGAATGAAGCTCATGCGCATCAGATGTGATTAAGAGCCAAACAAAATATTTACAACTTGGCCGAAGCCAGGAAGAAGTGCTACTGCTGAAGAAAAAGAGGATGAACACTAATTGAGGAGGAGAACAGGATTTCATTACAGGTTTGAATCTCTCCAGAAGAGGTTATAAAAATTTAAAATTGAAAGGGCGGGCAAAAGCTAAGGATTTTGGAAGCCTTAGGCATGGCAATGCCAGCTGTGGCTTGTGTTTCTCCATTGGTTACTGTCATTAACTGCACTGCACTGAAGCCATCGCATCCTTATTGTGCGGCCTTGAGGATTTTGCTCAGAATCATTTAAGAACAATTTAATCATTTAAAAACAATTCTGCTGGAATGATTCATTTTGGCATGAATGGATTTATGCAGAGGTAAGAATTTAGATTTCTCTACTTATTTCTCACCAAGAAAATGGAAAACCTTACTTCATGGAGATACCGAGGGGCCAAATGCATTGACGCTGATGCCAACTGTGCCTAGCCAATGCTGAGAACCTGACTCTTTCATAACTTACAACAATGTAAAGCAGAGCTAAAGAAAATAGTTTCAATGATACAAAAGTTGTCTCGGTAATTTTACAAGATTACCTAAGCAATGATATGTGAAAAAGTAAATAAAATATAATTAATAGCACTGTAAGAGACTTTGAGTCCCTTTCCTCTTGTAAATACAAAATGCTAAGTTTATTTGATTTACTTGAGTATTTCCTTTCCAGACTACACAGCTGAAAGACCAAGAGTACTTTCTGCTGAGCTATGAATGTCTCACAAATTAATTTTCTCCTTAGAAATGTTCACTGACCAAATTAGAAGGCTTGCCAAGTTTTCACTGGCAGGTAATATTGGTAAGTACTGTAAATCAGTATTTCTGTACCAGATTACTATCATAACATACTTTTCTAAAATGCTTGCTAGTGTCTTGCTACAACTCTGTCCAGTTCTTTAAAGGAAAAAGTCCTATCAACGTTTTTGTAACAATAAGAATTCAGACTCAACAGAAATTTTAGTCACATTCCTATTAACTTTAAAAACAATGTCCATTTAAGTCCCAATGAGCTGAGAATTATGAGGCTTTACGCTCTGTCAGTTTGAGTGTCTAGAAGACCAATCCCAAGGGTCCAAATCCCAACTTTGCCCCAGCTGTCCTCCATGACTGAAATACATCTATTAGGACCAGCTACATCAGGTACTATGGTATTTAAACAGGGAATAAAGGGGTGAATTATTTCTCTTAACTAGTTCCAGCTAAGAGCCAGTACTCAGTGTGCAGATTCCCTCTACAGTCGACGAGCAAAAATAAGAACATCTGGAGAGACAGCTCAGATACGGTATCTCTAACAGTAATCCTGGGGATGCTTTAGCACTGTTCCCTGCTCTCTGCCCTTAAGCTTAAAAAACTACTCTGAAAGTAAGAACACCTCACCCACCTCTGTTCATAGTCTGGTGTATCAGCTTAAAGTCTGGAGGAAGATGGGGTTTCATTTCCAGTCCAATTTCGGCATGATAGCTTTGGGCTACCAAACAGAAAGAGAATGTCTAAAACTGCCTTAGAAAACTCAGAACAGAAACTAGAAACCTAGTCAGTATTCCTCAGAGTGTACATGTTTCCATATCTCATTTCTAGAGCTCTAAACCAGAGGTGACAGGTCCTCTCTGTCTCACAGGGGTTGTGTAGATATAAAATGCTGAAGAGGGCAAAGTGCTGCATACTATAGTAACGATAGCTGCAGGAACACCACAGTCCTTAGTTTTCCATTTAGAATGTAAATTTTCCATTTAGAATTGGCAAATAAAGCAAAATATTTTTCTTTTTAAAAAGCATGCTTAGAAGAAAATGCATAACATATCCATACCTTTGGCACTGCTCTTCCACTCGTGTGCTAGCACCAGCCAATCTTTAAGTACAAACACAGTACCTCAGGCAGAGCTGACTGCCTTCTAGAAAACATACATGATCCCAAAAGGATTGCAAATGTTTTATCTCACTGAGAAATAGCTTTTTCAGGCCAACTTACACATTATCTGGGACTTGCAAGGCAATGTTCCTCTTTCAACCACATTAGATTATCCACCTGGATCTGAAATTCTGTCTGTATTATAATTACTGCTTGAAAATTAACATACATTATCTTTTAAGCTTCAGAGGGTGTTGTTACTGTGAAGATTTTCAAGCAGGTTCTAGGTACAGAGAAATCAGTAACTACAGAAATCTCTGCATGTACCTTTGTCTCCAAGGTCAAATAGCTTTATTGTGACACAAAACCCCCCAACTTCAAATAATCCAGACATTTTCATCATTGCTTCTCCACCACCATTCTTTCAGTGGAATACCCAAAGCATAAAATCCATAACCTACACAGAATATTGGGGGGGTCCAGGAAGGTAAAGGGCTTCTTACATATCACATGCTTCTATGAAGAAAGCTTTTCACAAGCTTCAGTGTGTTACTGGGAAACAAAAAATCAGAAAGGATACTACATTTCCTCAGATGACGGTGCTGTTTTCCCCCAAGTACAATGCTTCTGTGCATGACAGATGAGCTTCTACAGGAAGGATGAAGATGAAGAGGAAGACTGACGATGCAGGCGTTGACATAAGTTCATTTAAGAGGATAGCTATATTGTTTAATTTGGGGTATTGCATTAGGAAGCAAAGTCAGGACCCCAGGTTTCCTATATTACCTTTTTAAAGCTCCACTTATTAGGTTAGAAACCCTAAAATATAAGTCTACTTTTCCCAATTGACTATACAGGATTCTGTGTTCTTCTCTTTCTGTGTTCAATACCAGAGATGAGAAGACGTGGGCAGCCTGACATGCTAATAGCCTAAAAATCATCAAGGGCAACTCATTTAAATTAATTTTCTTTTCAAAAATAGCTTGTCAAAGTACTACTTGTTCCAAAGTCTAGCCCAGGATGGGACATCTCCAATAGAGTTCAGTCTGTTTCTTTTCAAGGTTTAAAAAAAAGTCAATGTTGCTATTGTCTTCTGGGTTACTGGGTATGTCAAGACATTATATGGCCCATATATCAGAGAATAATTCTGAATTGGCTGATATTACAAATAAAAGCATCCTCTACCTCCTCCTCACATAAAATTTACCTAAAATATTTTAAGGAAGCAAACACAACACAATACATTGCCTGGAGCTGCGCAGGTAAACCACTGTTTGTAAATAATTTCCCTTTCTAGACAACACCTTTTCACTACGTACGGTAACTCTCAGGCTGCATTCATCTGTTTCAGAAATTCCTGTACTCACTTTCAGTTTAAGGCTCAAACTCCCTGTTTCTTCTGTAGTCAGTGTTGCTTCTGGCTCTATGTCATTCTTACTCAAACGCAGAATCAGATGTGAAAAACAACTCAGTAATTAACCAGCAATTTGTATAAGAGGTAAAATACATTTGTAGTAGGGGTATAATGGAATCATTATTGAAAGCTGTCTAAAAGCACCGCACAAAAATACAGAGAAAGATGTTTGACCTCAACTACACCAATTTCACAAATAAAGCCTTAATAATAGCTTGCAATCACACTTGGCTGGGCATTATTTCCCAGACACGCAAGGTCTGCATTACAGGGCCAGAAGCACTGACTCACTCTGCCAGCTGCCGTGATGGCCCAGGGCAGCTTGTTATTCTGTCATAAGTTGTTTCGTGCATGTTGTAAAAGCTTCCATACATCTGAGCCCTCAAGAAAACATTCACTGTACAGAAGCAAGAAGGTAGGGAGTTTTCCCCGTTTCTGAAATATTGTTTAAAGTTAATTTTTGAAGGTGGAAGAAGGAAATCAAATTATCTTTTACTCAAAGAAAAATAAGACTTCAAAGTGTACTCCTTTAAAAACATGACTGAGAAAAAGAGGGTTCACCCAAAGGCAACATAACCAAAAGCATTCAATGTTAGGTGTCCAGCTGCAGCTACCAGCACTGCAGGCTGTGTATCACTCTGCAGTCCGGAGCTGTGAAACATGCAGACAGTGCTAAAACACTGCACATCTTTTCTCCACCAGTCCTTGGCTACATCTTCAGCCGTTCAAATTTTCACAAGATGAAAGCAGAGGCTGGAAAGCTACCCTATCAGTTCTATAGCCAAAGACTGGCCATGGCAGCTTATTATTTGTGTCAGTAAAAGACTTAAAGTTAACATTACTGTTCAAAGCCCTCGATGAATCCAGCTTTATGATCACTGCCATGTTTTAGAGACTGATTGTCTTGTGTTTAGACCTCTTTGCCCTCATGTAGCATCTCTTGTCTAACAGGTACAACGTTGGTCACAAGTTCAGCAAAAGGCACAGTTTTATTTACTCAAAGATTTTGAAATGAATAATCGTAATTTAGCAATTGACTAAAACTTTATACAACTTAGCTGAACATCTTTATTTTTGATCTGAGTTTCTCAGAGACTGGCTTACCTCATGAGAATTCTAGAATTCCTCATTTCTGAGCTTCCTGGAGAAAAGTCTATCTTTTAGCATGCTGACATTGCTGAGCCTGATCCTGAAGAGTACCTAGACTTTTAGAGTAGCAGTCTATTTGGGACATATTTTACAATAGCTTCTCTTTCAGAGGAAAATCAGCAATGTTTTGTTTTGCAAAGCAATGAGGGTCTTAGTTTTTTCTGACACACATCACCTGGTTCTTCAGTCTGTTCCTTGCAATAAGCAAGTAAGGCAGTAGTCAAACTCCTCAGAAACATGCTGCTGTTTTCCATAATTTTTATGATTTTGGATATTTCACTGACATCCTCTTCAGATCACATGCAGTGTTCACACACACTGCTTTAATACCTTAGAAAAACTGAGGGAGTGAGATCTAGTAGAGTTGAAAAGCTCATACTTTAATCTTTCTAAAGAAGGAAAATCACAGATAAAAATTTCCTGCTTGAAGGTATAAACTAGCCTCTGCGTGCCCAAAGTTAGGGCAGATGGTCCCTTTTAAGCATATAATTCCAGGAGTGTCCTCTGTCAGGTTTCTTTATAACTTTGTCATTCAGGACTGGCTGCTGTCAGAGGTATGTATTGGACTAGATGGCCACAGCCATCACAATACAATAGTACACTTCTAGTCTCAGCATTTAATTAATTTATTTGTAGTTTCATCTGATATGCCATCTGCTCACTATTATAATAAACTTCAAAACCTTTAGCTGCCACAGGAAAAATAAGTTTGTTCTCCAGGGTTAGCAACAGTATTTGTACAGTAACTGAGGTTGGGGCATCATTTAACACCAGTTTCTCCACTGCCACAGAAAACATTATATGATGGGCGAGTCATATCTGGGTTTTGCAGCTTAAGTTTCTTCTGAACAAGGGAACATGAAGCAATAGTTTTGCAGATTTTGGCAAAAATAGTATGAATGTTCCTTCGTGAAATCCATAGCTAAAGAAAGGAATCTTGCCTTACTTTTAGTGCATCTTCTATCTGTAGTCACAGACTGAAGACACAGAAGCAAGACGAGGAACAGTTCTCGAAGAAAAGAACTATTGTACCACTGCAAAATTGCACGTGACCCAATTCAGAGCACAAAGCATCAGGAAAGAGCAAACACAGCTGAGACAGCAAATTCACAGTCTGAACACTTGGGAGATTTTCCTGAAGGTAAAAGAAAGAATAAGACAGAATGAGTAAGAGAAAAAGACAATGAATTAAATTACCCGTAATTGTTTGATTGAATCCTAATAATGAAGCACTGAGATACATCTTCAGTTAAACCAGGAATATGTGTTGAAGAACCCCATCTGAGTTGTTCACAACAGCTGAATGCCCCTATCCATAAGTACCAAGTTTATGTAATCACATTTATCACATTTGTTTTTTAGTCCACAGTCAGATAGACTAGTCTTATTCTAGGATGACAGAGAACAGTACAGATCACGGAGCATCATGAACACTGCTAGAACATGGAAATCCACTAAGGGTTTTGCAAGTATAAACAAACACTGTGAACTGACCAATTACAAGAGCTACGTATCCTGAAGCTTCTTCACATCAAAAATATAGGAGACATCTGTTTGGTTTTGAACACGCACTGAAAGCAGATCCTTAGTCACAGATCTTGCAAGTATATTCATTTGCAGCTATGTAAACTTTCAGAGTGTAATATTAATTGTGGGTTTAAATCTGATACAGATGCATTTAGAAACAATGAGACAACATAGTAACCGCTCACCTGCTTCTGACCTCCGTGGGAGCTTTGCTGGAGTAAAGGTTAAGCATTTCAAGGCATGAGCCAGTTTTTATCTGAAGGTGCCTTCATGTCACATATGCACAGCTTTCAGATAACAAGGTTCTCTCAAAGATTTTACAGAATTTTAAAAGGTTTAAAAATGTCGGCCCCTTGCATACCTGACAGATGTGATAAATGATTGCACACCACCCTAGCATTTGATGTCTTTGAAGTGATCTGCAGAACCTAAGATAATGAAGCAGGTGGCTTAAGAGAAAGAATACTAAAAAAACCCCACTCCAAATGTTTTTGTGTGTCAGAGTCTTTTAGCTATAATGCAAGGCACACGTACTTCTCTCACTGTGTCTGGTTTACACCTACTTTTGTAGCACAATGTTATTCTGCAAATTATCGAAGACATCAGAAAGGTTACAAGTAAAACTGAGTCATAAACACCACCCCAAACACAACACCATAAAGGATCTCAATGGTATCAGATTTACAGTGTAGTGGGTAGTAGTCTGTGTGTCTGTGGCATCTGAGAAGAAAAGCATAAACACTTGTAGTCTCACCCTGACTGGATGTCAGCTCCTCCACTCACGGGCTCATTCATTTGGGTCTCCACTTTGAGCAGTTGCTAAGCAGCTCTTGCCATCTGCTGAGATAGGGCATCATTGACTGGGCAGGACAATGGGATGCCTTCAGTTCTGATCCTTAAACCAGGACAGATGCTTAAGTTTTCATATCTCTACATTTCTAAAGTTTATTCAGTGTATTTATAATGTCAGCTTTGGTTCCTTTTCCCTTTTTGTTGTTTTTCTGTTCAAGTGAAAAACATTCACCATGTCTAAGAAACGAGGATGACAATCCAGCTTTAGCTGTCCAGGTGTCCTCAAGTACAAACACACCATTACCCCTCGTGGTTTGAGTCTATGTTCATATTTACTCGGAATATGTATACTGAATTGTATCTTAATTATCAAAACACTTACAGGAGGTGTATGGTCATTTCTATTAATATTACTAACATTGCTCAGCTACTTATTGCTCTCATTTCCTAGTTTCTTCCTGAGCATAAAGTGTCACCGTCTGAAAGGAAAAGATGAAGACTCCAGCTCTCCCTCTTTTATCCCATCGCAGCACCTTCTCAGGAGAATACCTGTAGCTTCTGCATCATCTGTACAGAACAATCTGTAGCTCAGAGCTTTGCCCTTCTCTGTTTCATTCCTGATGATATTGAGGAGGGGAACCTTCTACATCTTTTTGCACAGAGCAAATCACTTGCTCTCATGCACGCAGGAGCAACGCTGGACCGTAAATAATGCTGCAAAATCAGGACACAAAACATTTTATCATAGGCTTAGTTCTGCAATGCAGATAAACTTACAGTCTGAGCAAGATCAAACAGATGAACAAGTGGGAAACTATTTCTTCCTCCCTTTCATGGTTTAGCAATAGCCACATCAGCCTACGCAGAAGTGTTTGCCTAAAAACATCATCCAAAGCACACCACAGTGTTTCCACCATATCTGGAGCTGAAGGACAACTGGTAATACTTTCTATTCTGAGAATCAAGTACTTGGTGATGAACTCTGAATGCACTTAAAAGTAGTAGCTTTCAGCTCATAATTTCATGCTCAATTCACATTAACACTTGTCTGAATTTCACATTGGCTACTAAAATACCAATGCACAAGATGGACACAGGCTAGCATATGAGGAGTGTAGACATTTACACCTACGTAAAGATCAATACATAATGCCTTTTCACGGGATAAGAAGTGTTTTATTCCTAAGCCTTTGTGCTTCATTTCTAAGATTTATTGCATGGATAAAGCTTAAATTACTGGCTTTACCCTTTTCAAGGACTATGGAAAGAAGGGCAGTTATGAGTACCTATTAACTGTCCACTTCAGTTGACTGTAAATCATGGTGAAAGATTTCAATTTTATGTATTTAAAACAGTGGAAAATATATATGATACAGCAAAACTTTTTGTTAGAGTTGTCCTAATTCTTCAATGAATATGTTAAAAGAACGATCATGATTTATTCTGCCTTTTAGAAGAAAAAGAACTTCAGCCAACCATTGCAGCTATACAGCTCTCGTAGCTGGAAAACACTGAAATGCAAAATGTATTCATCAGGGACATTTTAATTTTGAGAAGCATTAACAATGATTTCAGCTTTAGAAGGCAGGCCTATAGCCCACACCAAATAGAAAACATTCCAGTATACAGGGTAGTCCCTGTATGGCAAAGACACACCACTTTCACCGTGATCTGAATCTCCTGTTAATCTGCTTTCCCACTCTCGGCGGGTCTGCTGTTCGTGTGCAGCACAGAGGAGGCCATCCTTCCTCGGAAGGCCACACTCCTCTTCAGTCTCTCCAAACTGTCCCATGAGAACACTGAGTGGCTCTCAGGCAAGAGCACAAACTCTTCAGAATTTTGTGTCCGTGCAGCTGATAGTTCTGGATTCAGAGAGAGGCAGTCTCTCCCTGCTACCATTCGCTAGTCTGAACACTTGCAATTTAAGAGAATTCTGTTGTGTCTTAGGCTAGCAGAGCAAGAAAATGCTAATTAAATTTCAACAGAAACTCTAAATAATTTCGCAGAAACTTTCTCTTTGACTCTTCAGAAATAATTCTCAGTCTCCTGTACTATATAATTTCTAATTTCAAATATAAAGTTACTAATTTATACACCATGGTGTCTGCTCTGAGGTCTTCGGGTCAGAAACACAAGAAAGCTTTTTGTCAATTAAAAACCCCAAATGTACAGTATGCAAGTGTAGAAACGTAGGGTGTTCTGGTTCTCACAGCTCTTCAGGTGACTATCTCCAGACTCTATCTCTACCTAGAAAGTTCAGAATACCTGCAGGTGGCCCAAAAAGACTCTTGAACACATCTTCTAGGTTTAGAAGTATTTTCTTCCCTTGATTTTGATTTCAGAAAGTTGACAATGTTAGGCATTTTTTTCTCATCTCGTTACTGATTAAACACTTCTGTGGCTGCCTAGATGCTTCTAGCAGCTCTTTTCTTTTGGTTTGTCTCTCAGATGTACTGTCCTTTGCAACACTGTTGTTTCATAATTTTAAGATGAATGCACGGAACTGAAACAAAGCGATTCAGAAGATCTTCTCAAGGTCAAAGCTACAAAGAACTCTAAGCCAAGAGCATGATCCTTCAGCACCAACATGCTAGGAACTGTCTCTCAGCACTCTCAGAGGTAGGAAGCAGTGCAAATGTTTAAACCTCACAACATTAAAGATTACTTTAGAAGTTTCCAATTCAGATTTTCCAGCAAAAACACTGCCAAACCTAAGAATAATACTTCTCTTTAAGACCAGTTTCTGGTGTGCTAACTCAAGCTGCATGGTGCATTAGCCCTTGAGTAGCCCAGTGGAATGCCGTGGAGCAAATCCCAAAGGCAGCAGCCAGCATGGGGAATCATGTTAGACTGTCTCTGTTACACAACAAGTAGAGGTGAAATTTCTCTGTATGAGATTTTTCTCAGGTAATTTTTTGCTGTTCTGGCAACAGGACTTTCTCAGTTTCCACATTTCTTTGAAAAAAATACAATGTTTATTACGCCAGTGACCGGACTGGATTTCTTGCACCCCAGATAACCACATTAAATTAGTACAGTTTTTGCTGTGAAAGAAATACACTCCACATTACCTTGTGCATGTTTATCTACATAAAGTAGGCAGAAAACAAGAGGTCCAAATTAGGCAAACATTATGGTGGACTGATTTTCTACATCATCTGTGTTAAAATAAATCTAGAATAAGTAGTAAAAAATTATTCTCAACTACTTCAAGAGAGATTTAAAACCCCAAAATAAAAATAAATTCTGATCGAATACACACTACAGCTAAATGTGATCAACTGGTGAGGACTTGGTAACATCGAGAAGCATCTTTATTCCGGAGATTATCCTCCTCTTCTTACAGATAGTTCTCTTCAAGGCACTTTTTTTTTTTTTCCCCACACAAAAATGCCTCGTATTGATAATGAAATTCAGTGACAAATCTGTGGGTTCTCCAAAGACAGATTGCACCTTTTGGTGAATTATTGTGTCTCCTAAAATGTGAACACAGACTGTTTTGCTCAACAATTCAAATAGATGTCAGGAACATGGTAGGTTTATGCATACTATTTCTTTTGCATAACACAGGCTTCTGTAACAGGCAGGAGTGTCTCTCCTTTTAAAATGGATTTCTTTTATTAATTTTTCCACGATTCAACACCATAATTCAAGTAATATAAAAGACACAAAGCACTGAAACCTCACGCAGAACTCCAATAACGTGCTGTTATGCCTCGAAATTTATGAGATTCAAATAACACTCTTTGCATTATGGAAACAATTTTACCAAGGTTGTATACAAAGTTTGACACTTAAGTATGACTGTGTTCTATTATTCTCTGTCAGAAAGCAATGTTTGGGTATTTTTCCTCAGCATTAAAATAAAATTGACAGAATTCAGTGGTGCATAGAATCAAACAATCATCCTTTTACCTTCAAAGAATCTTCAATCTGACCCCTACGTCTAGACTTCTGACAAGGAAAGTGAAATGGTAGAACACATCCTGGTGGTGACAATGAAAGGCAATTGATTGTTAATATGAAATAGGTCACCTTTGTGAGTGCGTGTCAGCTGCGAGTGAGAGAGAGATGCCTAGGAGAGATGTTTCACCCTACAGATCTACAAGAGATACATAAGAATTTTGAAGCAGAATCTGCTTGCATAAAAGCCAAAGAACATAATGAAGAGAAAGTGGTATCTGACCTTTTGAGGGGAGAAAAATGTAGTGGGATTGTGTAGCTGACTGATACTTTTGTAAAAACAACAATTAAATGTTCAAGCTGTATTACAGTCATAACGGGGCTGCTTCTTTTCTTGGACAAATTACTATTTTACCTGTGATCTCCAAGATAAAGTTAGTTAAAATAAGAGGTACAGAAGGGTGGAAAGAGTTACAGTGTTACCTTAGGACTCTGTAACTGTAGATATTTCTTTTTTTTTTTTTTTCCATGAGTGGGTGCATCATATGCTGTCTGTATAAGCAATAAACAGAGGTAATTCTAGTTCCTCCTTCTCACACATTGCTTATCTTACCTAATCACATCCTATCCTAGGTCTCCTACAGTCTGCATACATTGCATACACAATAGCCTCCCAGCCTTAGGCTGCTGGAAGAGAGGTGGAATGTGTCTCTGACACTGGGAGATGCTCAAGTAAGGAAAGGCAGGGAGCATAATAGAGCAGGTTCCTCCTCGACCAGGGTCTCTATTGGCCTCAACTTTAAGGACAGCCCCCTTCTTCCATAGGAGTTAATTTATACTATTTGTCAAGAATGAAAATGAATGTACAGATTAGTAGCTCAGTGTTAATCAGCAGCCATCAGCCTCCTGTCATTCTACTCCCACAATACCAAAAGCCCTTTCAAGGAATCAGTGCTTTGGAGCTCTGGATAATCATCATTTAATATTTGAAGTCACAACGCAGGAGGTATCTATCTATCAACATGTCACTATCCATACTAATAAAACAATTCTTATACTACACCTGAACCTAAGAATCTCAAGGTGTTTCAGAAACAGTAATCCTTAAAATTGTTATAGGATTGTGATTTCCAATGAAAAAGTTCATTTGGGGGCCTCACTGGTTGCCTGATTTCTGGAAAGAACTCAGTTCTGACCAGGGAAAGCAAAATAGCTTCAAAAGTACGTCTAGTTTAAAGCTTAACTCTTAAACCACCAAAAAATGGTCAATCACCTCTAAATTTAAGCCAAGGTCTCTCAGTAGTTATTAATACTGGCTGCGAGATGAGCCATTAGCCACAGAGACTGCAGAGAACACAAAATATATCACATGCAAACAGAATTTGTAAAATGTGTTATGCTACTTGATCATAACCTCAAAAAAAAGTATTGATTAAATTTAAGATATAAAGAAAAAAAATGCTAATGACAGATAGCAAGGCTGCTGAGACATCAACATTTAAAAGCACTCTGCTGAGTTGAGTATTTCTTTTTATCTACCCAGAATTACTTTTTCACATTTTTATATTCTAAAGATACAGGATTAACTGCATCTGTTAGATCAATAGCATAAAGTAGCAACGCTGTCTTCCATAAACACCCAGTCAGTTTTATGAACCAGATTATAAGTAGTTAAATATTTAAAGATGCTTGCCCTTTGGATCTTTGATGTTTGCAGCCAGAAAATACTATCTTCCAACACCACATACAGCCTTCACAGTGTGGGAGGAAGATTTTGAACTAGTTCAAGAGCAAAATTAATTTTCCATTCTTCTAGACATAAAAAGAAAACCAAGAATATATTCAGAAACAATGCTGCACATTTTGGCTCATTAGAGATTGTCTTCAAGGAATGATGCAGAATGAACCATGTGAAAATAGGCACAACAAATTCAAGAGGATAGAGAGCTAGGCATAAAGGTTTGGTTATTGCCTATGAGAGTCCTAACACACAAACTAACAGCACAGCAAAAGAGTGAACCAACCAGTCACACTTCCCTTCTGTGTGTCATTTTCTGTTTCATGACTTTCTCTTTCCTCTGCACTGCTTGGCACCCTCAATCCTTCTCTGTGTTTTAAGTGCATCATATCTCAGCTTTCCCCACGATTTGCTCCCCTTGTTTCTGTTCAGTTTTGAAAGTTTAAAAATGTGTGCCAGGGACCATTTACTCCAAGTCACTCCTTGAAACAGTATTTCAATTAAATTAAAATGACTGCTTGTCCACAAGCTGGGAGGGCAGAGGCAGCAGCAGAACTAGAGCTGTTTATCCAGAGGATTCCAGGAGCTGATCCAAGAATCCCAGGTATTTCTATGGGAGAGAGGCAGTGAGGGGTAGACGGGGTAATGGCAATGCTGGTACTTGGGTCATCTGGTCCTCCCATCCAAAGTAGGGGCAGTGCAGCAGCAACCAAGGAACAACATACATAACCTGGAACCAGGATCATCTCCCTGGAATTCTGCTCATTTCGCCAGAGTATCAGTCAGGCAGTGCACTAAAATATAACAGTTGGTTTCAAACAAACTAACAGTTATACTACGATAAATTTTAATAGACTGAAATCCTGCCTGATTTTCTTTCACATTAACCAAGGAACAAACTTAGAGCTACTGAGTAAAAATCAAAGTAACCCAATACAAAAATACAGTATTTCATTAACTCTTGGCATCCACTTGTATTTAGAATGACCCTTTTCTGTCTTTTTCTGTGCCTTTTGCATACTCATCTTTGGGGGTCCACCAACATGCCTTCAACCCCTTTGTAGCAGAGGAGTCGAGACTCCCATTCACACCAACACTGGACATAAACATTGTTCACAAACCTCATTAAACTTTAAAAGGGGCAATTCAGCATCCATGGCAAGGGGAGCAGGCACTGAGGTGCTGGAAAGATTGCTTATAGAAATATATTTACAGTGAAAGTAGGGAAATCTAACCTACACAACACCTGTGTACAACAAAGAAGAAAGCATAATGTGTGATATGCTCAGATATGCTGAATTGTGTAGTGACTCTGTAGGTGATGCTCAGCTAGTACTTGACAGCTGAGGAGTATAGGACTGATGGAATTTAGAGAGTGAGAAGGAGCATAAATGTTAATTAGGACCATGCCAAGACTGACTCTCTGAGAGTCACCAAGCACAGACCCCCAAAATAAGGGAGATATTTATCTAGCACCTTGTCCCCACGATTGCTACTTAGCTGCATCACACAGGAAGCAGTTCAATCTGTTCATCCTTTTGTACAAACTGTACTTGTAAATTAAGTAATAAATGTGCATCCCAATAGACTCCCATTGGTTTAAAAACACACTGCACTCTACTGCAAAGAAAAAAATATATGCATGCAAATTATATGTTTACAGTGATCTCACAGGCAAAAAAGTAGTATAGCACACAACCTTTTGCTGGCTAGTGGTAACAAGCTTGTCACCAGAACAAATTAGCATATCTATGTAAAAATGTACCTGTATCTGCATACGTCCATCTGCATGCATTTCTCTTCCTGTTTTAAGAGTACTTCATATAGTGTCTTATCAAAATAAATTAAAAAAAAGGAGTTGGTACTAGTATTTACATGAATTCAGCTAAAGATGCCAACGTAGTGCTTTTGTTTCCATGGGACTTCTCTATCAATTCATTTCAATTTAAATGTAGCATATTAGTTTTCCCTAAGTAAGAGGAAAGAAGAAGAATTGATCTTTTTGTCACTTGGAATCACATTATCTCATAATTCACAAAAAGCAAATTAAGAGCTGATCAAATGCTCTGTTAACATAATTCTTTAATAATAATATCACTTAGATCTTAAACTGCTTAATTAGATTTCAGTCATTGCAATCAACAGCCTCATTGAAACTGTTCATTTATAATTTATATTCTTTGCATTTTACTGTTAATTTTAAAAACATCATTAAGAGCCAACAGTAAGTAGAAAAAGAACCCAATAGTAACAATTAAAACCAAACTGATTCATAGAGATGTTGCACCCTTTAGGTTTTGCAATGAACTTATTTTCTGGTTCACTAAACATCAATGGAAATATTTCAATTGCCTTGAATGGATTCACGATTCTTCCTTAGGAAAAATGCATTTAGACTTTAAACACAAATCTAAATCCAGTCTTTTGCCTTTGTCTGCAAATCTGAATTGTATAAAATAAGCTGTGTTTTTACTGAAAATGGGACCAATGAAATAGACCTTTCGGACACACTTGAGGCCTAACCACATTTAATAAACAGATTTTTCTTGATAACGAAGTTGTAAAGAATAGGCCCAGCCAGTGTAACATTTGCTGTTGTGAAGCTGTGTTCTTCATTTTAAAGAACGTGTCTGCTTAGAACAAGGTAGAAGCATTCTGTAAAGACGACACTTGTGCATTCACACGCATCTGAACACACCCGTGTCCACAGTTAACATTCTTTTCTGACTGCAGATAGAAATAGGGCACGCAGACTCCCTGTCTTAGGACACGTTACAATTAGATCTACAATGGTTAAGTACAACCTTTAGGCCTGGCCTGCAGGAAACAGAACTTTGTATCGGAGACCATTCATCCCACGGAGCAAATGGAACATTACAGCTCCAGGACTTTGGGTAAGATCATGAGAACTGCAGTTCCTCTTTGAACACAGAATATCTTAATGTTAATGGGACAGGCATTTTGCTTTTATTCCTATTATTTTAATAGCCAGTTATTTACCTTCCCGATGTTATTGCAAGTTTATGTATTTTTATAATTATGCTCCCTTTACATACGTAGGGATTGGTTAAAGCACTGGTGTTTCCTCGATAACTACTTCAGCTACTTAAACTGAACACATTTCACTAGCTTCTTCCTAGCAGTGCCCACAGACCCCAGCAGAATTTTAACACCCATCCCTCTAGAGCATTCTGCTGATATGCTCAAAATATATGTGTAAACCAGCAGGCATCTGCTAAGCTACTAGTGAAGTATCCAGTAAGTAAATAAATGCATCTGGGTTGCAGCAACCGAGATTTATAGCACTATTCCCTGATTTCCTTTTTCACACTACAGTAAATACAGTAATGGTGCTGGCTAATAAACAGCCATAAATCTGCTTTTATGATGTTTTCTGATTGAAAAGTAATTCTGTGAAACTGATGAAGTCAGTGACTATGAATACGGGAAGGTTTTAGGCTCAGGGGGGGAGAAGGGGGGGTGGTACTTTTTTAGTATATTTGAAAATTTATTTTGCAGGACTTTTCCACTCCCACACCAATAAGTTGGGATTTTCTCATTATCTTGATCCTATCTATTTTCCATGTGCTGTAAGCTAGACTTTTATTCCTAATAAATGCAACAGATCCAGTGCAGTTGAAGAACAGAAGAGACCTGAAGGTTTTTCAGGCACGGCTTCTCACCAGCAACTTAATTCAGTTCTCAGGAAGTCGTCTTAAAAATTCCTGGAGACTTTCATGAGATTTGAAGTGGACTTCTCTTGCTTCCTTCCTTCCACACTATTTCTTTTATACCCTCTCTCCCATCCCTGAAAAAGCAGGACAGTTTGGGAGCAGTGGTATAGAACACACATCTGTTCCTACAACTCAGTTAATAGAGCTGTGCACCAAACTTCTGAAGTGCAGGAAACGTTGCCTGCAGGATCTCTGCAGGCAAAGCATGGCAGAAGCATGCCAGAGAATATCCATTCTGTTGCTGTCAACATCACAAATGTTTCTCAGCCTGATGGGACTGTCCACGAAAGTCAGACATTTCTTTTCAAGTGATGATACTTTTGAGAAAAGTGATCGTGCTTTTTTTTCCTCAGACATTTCTTGGTGATAGTATGGGAACTGAAACAGAAGCAGGCAGAAAAGGTGGCTTAATTGCATGGTTTTATCTTTAGCAACTCTGGGAACAACTTATTTTATCAACTGCAGGCTTTCCACTTCTGTAAATTGGAAGTGCTTGTGAGAGGTAGCCCAAATATTAATTAAAGCAGATTGCAGATGTCAAACCTGCAAGATGTCAAGTGATAGCTACAGGGAATTAGCCGTGTTTACATTGCAAAAGAGGGGAAATATTTTTCCTTCCTACCAATGAGAATATAGCCTGTTGGCATCAGCCAACAGAAGCGAGTACTTCCTTAGCAGCTCATCTAGTTCTGCCTGTGTGCATCGTTATCTCCTTCCCACTTGCCAAATCCACTAATTTCAGGAAAGTTTGAAGTGAGCTCCTTCCAAGAATACAGTTAAGACAAGCCTAACTATGCTGATCTGAAAAAGCTCTCCCAAGAGGAAGCTTAACTTCATTTTGAGAACCTTTATTCCCTCCAGCATTGGCTACCGACTTTCCAGACTGATACCAAACCCCAGGGGCTGCAGGAACCTCAGTACAAAGGAAGAGGTGAGACCCCATGACTGACTAAACAAGAGATTCCATTATTTTCCTTCTACCAAAACCCATCCTACAGCCTTACTCACCCTCCTCACAGTAAAACCTGTACTAGTGCTAAAGGGGAAAAGCCTCAAATCAAACACACAGCTATACAGTGAGAATGGCCAGGGACTGCAAAGGACTCTCCTCACCAGGCAGTATTACCTCCTCAAAGCTGCACAAGGCAAGCAACTGCTGCACTCACAAGGCAGGTGAGCTGGCATGAAGTCATTAGAGGTCACAGAATAGGGAGCAACATCCATTTTTATTCCTTTCTTGATACTTCAGAATAAGAAATGTGCAAAATAAGCAACCGCAGGAATGATGCAGATGGAAAAAGTCTTCTTTTTGAACACAAGAATACTTTACTTTCCCTAACCAAATTATATTTTGCTCAATGTTATTTGAAACAGGAGTTAAACTGTACATCAGAGCCATCACTCGTTTCATTATTTTGCAGAAGGAGAAACTAAAACTGTAAATTTCAAGTACAAAAGGAAAAACATCACCATGTAGCTCTGGAAGACTGAAAGGTCACTTTTTGTCTTCCTTTCTCCCCGGCACTCCCAGTTTATAATTTCTCTGCCATGCATGGATCTCAAGTCCCATTTTTATTAGTGCTAAAATAGACTGTTCTCCCACTGTCACACCATCTGTCTCTTTTCGTCCTGCCTGCCAGTATACAGAACATCTAGAAGCTGTTCTGAAAAGAGAAGAAAAAAAAAAAAAAGGAAAGCAAACTGTATTGTTTTGGTCACACACACTGTTGGCAGCAGGCTGTTTCCAGCAGCGACTGTCTCCACACAGGGACACAGTCAGCCTTCGCCATCCCGTGACATACATTCAGTTAAAAACACCCCAAACAAACCCCTCACTGCTTTGGAATGAAGAGAAATGTGATTTCCCTTCTGCTCTCCCGCTGTGTGATTTCAGAGAAGGGCAGCTCCTCCCAATAGCAGTGCTGCCTTGTTGACATTTTGGGTTCTGTATCAGAAATTTCTCCTGACAAATTTCTGATTCAGCCCGAGACTGAATCAGCAGCAACCAGACCTGTTCACAGCACACACCAAGAATGGGGTTTGCAGACAGTGACAGAAAACACAGTATGGAGTGTTGCTGCCTTTTTAAAATTTACTTGGACTTTAAATCTACAAATGCTCTTGGGGGGCTTTTTAATACAGGCACCAGTGGTTTTTTCTCCATATAACAGCCGTCCGTATGAGTAGCACTCCAGGAGAGGCAGAATTCCACTTACACACAAGACAAGATAGAAATCCAGAAGTACTGAGTGGCCTAAGTGGGCAACAGGCTATTCTTACAAGGGATGTCCTCACGTGTGATTTTATACCTGTCTAACACAGAGACCAGCAATCACTATCTCATTAAACAAGTTGTATCATGTATTTCACTCTGTGTTAGACTTTTTTCTAAGGTGAACACACTGAATGAAAGATCAGTCATCAGGAAAAGAAAAAGGTAGTGAGAAAGCATCATTCAGAAGAGATGATCAGGCTGAACCTCACCTATGTTCTGTGAAATAGTACTAGAAGACTGCAAAGGACTGAGTGGCACAAGAGTGCTGAAGCCATCAGTTTATAGGGTCCCTGTCTACTATATTTAATACCTAAAAGTTGTATCTTTAGAGAAGATCAACACTCATTTAGTTCCTGAGTTGGTGAATGAAAACTGCAGATACCTCCAATAACTCTCCAAATCAAATCAACTATGGGATGTATCAAAAGCAATAGAAGTGTGAGCCACAAAGAAGGATGAATAAACTAGATGCAGAAACATACAGACCTGGAAAGTTCTGGAAGTCATATTTTCCACTTGTCTGCATATATGAACCCTTAACAATAAGACTTAGTTTGACAGAAATTAATCCCAGCACCATATGAATCTATTCCAGTATGTGACAGTGTCTCTCAGATCAGCTTGAGAGGCTGATTGTGCAAAACTGAGAGGGACAGCTTTGAGGAGCTTACTGGGGAGCTTCCATTTGGTTTTCACCCATTTCCAGAGCACTACAGCTTTGTATTCTGTTTAACAGTCCTTGTAAAACCCTGGTTTTTTTCTTTGGGCTGAAGATTAATTTGCATTGAAGTCATTTGACTTTTCAAACTTTAATGATTTTTCATGGGAAAACAGCACCATCTGTAGGAGAGAATGGACCAAATTTCACTAAAATGTGTCTCTCTTTTTCAAGCCATTAAACAAAAGTTCCTACTTTCCAAGAGAGCAAATACATTAACTTTCAAAGTAGACTCACATTTTACCCACAGTGCAAGCCAAGTGGACTTTTGCTGGTCAGAAGAAGAAAGGACAACATCATCCTGGTCCCACAATAAGAAGGTGCTGAGACAAAAAGCTTGCTACTCTAACCCCCTCTAACACCGTTGAGAGGGATGGCAGTCTGTAGCCAAACCCCAAATTCTCCCTTGGTGGCAGCAACTAAGCCTTTGCACATCTCAAAGTGGGCCCTGATAGTTTTTGTCCCAACAGCCATCCTCTAATGAGAGCTGCCTGCTATGCTTGTGTCCAGAGCCACGCTTACAGACACTCTGGCTTCCATAAATTACAGCCTTCGCTTTCCAAAGGACTTCAAGTGATGTTATGTGATAGACACTACAGTGCCTGGTGCTCTGCTGGGTAAATTCTTACCTTCCTAAGGAACCATATTGACTAACACCAGCCAATAATATGGCTTAATAATTACTTAAATAAGCATGTGTACTGGAAATGTTTATATGTAATAGTGAAGCACTTTTCCTAGCCTTTTCAGAATGGCAATCTGCCTTAGATTATCTAGCATCCTGTCCAACTGTGTCTTGAAAATCTCCAGTGATGGGGAATCCACCAGGTTGTTCCAGTGACTGATTGTTTTCACTGTAACAAGATTTCTTATAGTAAGCTTTTCCTGGTGCAACTCGTTCCTGTTGGCTCTTGTCTTCCCAATGTGGCTCCTTGTGAATAATTTGTTGCATTTCTTATCGTACTATAGTAGAAATATGCCAGAAGTAGCAGTGTAAAAATGAACTCTCTGGCAGAGAGCTTAAGCTTCATGACGAGTCCACATGGGACAGTCTTTTATCTTTGCTAACAAAGAACATTTTAAAATAAACACCAAGCATTCATTCTACAAATGTAAATAAACAAATTTGCTGGTAAAATCACCACTACCCAGCTGACACTTCACAGACTACTCTGTTTATTAAACCACTTTCAGAGGTTTACTACGAAAAGTTCTAAGCCTTTCTTCACAAATGACTAACAATTTTTATGCACAGATGATGATATTCAACAGTCATATTCAAAAGATATTTACTATTCCCATACAGCTACCACTAAAAGATTACCTTTGCTGCAGAATGCCAGCCATGGTGGAGAACAGCATTCCTAACCCAACTCTGAAGTGGTATTTTGTGCACTTCATGAGCATGCCCATTCAGTACAATTCACACACCTCCCCTCCAAACTCCCTCTTCCCTAAGTCTCTGTATGCATCCCTACAGAATAGATGTAAAACTGACTCAAACTCCACCTCGCATTCCTATGTTAAGTGTGAGGCACAAAGGAAATAAGGGAATATTTTTAATTTTCAGCATGTCACATAGAGCAATATATAGGGGCAGCAACAACTCATACAACAGTCTGAAATTTCCTGTTTGGATGTTTTGGTTGGGTTTTTTTATTGGGATTTTTTGGGGTGTGTGATGAATGATTTGGAGGTGGGAGGGTAAGAACTGAAGCAATTCATAACTGTTGCAAAAGAGTTCTTGGATATCTGAATGCAGCTGACAAAAAAAAGGGAGTTAAAAAGCACATAAAGAAATCGATTTGAGCTTGATCCAATGTTGGCTGAAACAGTAAGCTGAGCCTTAAGATCCTGTACTACCATGAGGGCAAGCTTACAGCAGACTATTGTTAGAAATATTTTTCAGTTATTGCTAGGGAAAAGAATCAGCCCCTTCAGTGAAGTTCCCTGACTAATGCATTCATTGTCTTCCACTAAAGCATACATATGCACTAGAGAATTTGGCTGCTTGGTGTGAATGAGTAAAATGTTCAACAAGAGAAAGAGCTTCATAAAGATTTAAAAGATTATTAGTCCCATGTTCTTATTCACTCAGAAGCTGAAACATTATCTCAATGGCAGGAATACACTAGCAGTGACAGTAACTACTCTGTGAGCCATTTGCTCTCGAAAGAGAAGAAAATTCCCATTGCTAAATACTCCCTAGGGAAAAAAAAATTCACTACTCTGGCCCAAGTCCTACTTCTACCCTTGCCTTGCTGGGCAACACCGTAAAATCATTAAAATACCCTGGTTTAAATACAAGGCAAGTCTGTCAGCTTTGGAAACATTTATAGTTTATTTCATGCTGTTTGAAATGTTTATATATAAAGTACCTTATTTCCTAGCAAGAATGTCATGCAATTGTTTGAAAAGCTTTAGGAATGTATCATGACATTTGTTGCTTTTCAATGCACAAGTAGCATTTCAATTAGCCTAATGATGGTTTCCTAGGAGAAATGAAGATTCACTTTGAAAGACTGCACGGATCAGAAAAGCAAATTTTCATGCAACGTACACATTCTTCTGCCTTCCTGTATCAGGTAGGCAGATTAGTAGGGTTATTTGCCCATGGATCTTTCTCTTCTTAATTTTGCCTTTACATTTCACTCCAGTTTCTATACTGACCTCTATTTCTTAGTGGCAGTTGGACCATGCCTAAATCAAAATTTAAGACCCATTCTTGTTCACATTGCCTACAAGAATATCTCTGTATCACGGGATATCAAGAGATATTCCACTTGGTGTTCAACTGTTATATGTATACCAGATAACTTTGTTAATGCCATGTTGTTTGTCCAGCCTTCAGGTGAGATATGGAAGAGTGTAGCTATGATCAAACCACCACTGGCTTATTCCAGGGGCATAGCTGCCACGTATCATAACGTAAAAAAGAGAACTCATGTTAGCCTGGCCCCACAACTAAGAAAGCAGGCATCTAGTGAAAGGCCTTGTAGGAAAAATTATCCAACAAGACAAAAAAGCAAAATTTGAGGAAGCACATGCAATATGTTTTCCCCCTACTCCTAGCTGCTACCTCAAAAGATATTATTCTGTAGAATAAGACAATCCTGTAATTCAAAGATAACCACAATTCCTTTCAGAACTGACTTCCCAGGGAGGAGCTGGTGTAGAGGGGCATGGAAAATCATCCTTTCACAAATGCTGGGTTTGAAGCTACAGAGTAAGATGTGAAGAGTCAAAGAAAAACTTCTAGGTTCTACTCCTTCCAAGGTCCTGCTGAGGTCTAGTCTCACACGAAATGCCATCCTATTCCTTTTGGAAGCATTTCTTATGAACTGCAGAAAGCCAAGTTTATAGTACCTGTTCACAGACAGAGAAAGCAGGGGGGCCGGGAGCAGCACTTAAAGCCCCAGCAGCTGCAAAATCGAGTCTTGAATGAACTGAAGAAAAGCTTCAAGACGGCATCTATGCCAGGTGGCATTAGCTTTCTGTGAGATCTGGGCATGAAAATAAGATATGTGCTGTTCTCCTCAATGGTGCACAGGGAGGTTGTATTTAGTAAAAACTGTAAAATTGTTTGAACAGCCCAGGAGATATTAATCAAAGACTGATTTGCAGCAGTCTGCCATTCCCTCATCTGTCTTACGTATCTGGCTTTGAAGATGGAGAGTGACTGAGTCTCTGAAGCTACTTTCCCTCTTATGACAGACCACCACCAGCTGCTACCTTCTGGGATAACACAGAGGCAAGGTAAAATCCACCTGTGTGGAGACAGCTCACTAAACAGAGCCTCCACTCCATTTACATGCACATTCGAGTACACCTACAGATACTGAGACATTCTGGGGGATGTCTGCATCAGGCTGGATTTTATTCAGCCAGCTCCTTCTCAATCTGAAGACTTTCTCACACAAAATGGTGAGATGTTCTTAAGCTCTTTCATGTATTCAGAAGTCATGATGGTCAGGATGCCCAGGTTTTATTAAAATACTTAAGTAAAACAATATTATTTTTATTTTATTCTGAATTTCCAGCTTATCAATAGCTATAAAGGCCAGAAACTTAGTTTAAAAGGCAAGTTAAAACTACCACCACATCCATTCAAGAGGTTAGGATTTGAGCAACGTGTCAAGCATACAAAAAAAATTATATATATATATTTATTATTATTATTTATATAGTTGAGACTTGCAGACTTGTCCATATCATGTTGGAATCCAGAAACTGGCACAGGCAGTTTTCTGTAATGTTACACTTAATGCACAGAAATAGTTCCATAACATCTAGCCAAATATAACCAGTTGATAGTGCCTATGGCCAAAGTAAATGATTTAGAACAGGAACTGGCACTTATGTTCCTGAGGTATCTAGGACAATACAGTCCTGATCCACTGCTAGGGGTTCCCAGACACTTCAACAAGCATTTTAAACTTTACTGTAAGATAAAGAAAAGTTAAATCACATGTGCAGGCAATACACAATTTTTCAATAGAACAAGAGCTGACATTTAGTCATGAAGATAGCATACATAGCACAGTTCAGATTTAAAAATTCCAAAGAAAGCAGCACCAGCATGGCCAGGGGCATCAGAAAATTAGTCTGAAAACTCAATATGGTTTTAGGACCTGATTTTACTTTGCATTAAGAACTTTCTGCTTCGCTTCAGCACCGCAGAGTAGATATCATAAAAGTGAAAATTCTGTTCTCTCACATTCTTCCCATGCTCACCATTTGCAGCACCCTGAGATTTGAACAAATTGTGCCCAATCGGAAAATTTCCAGTTTGCAAGTTAGCTTTTCCCTCCTCAATGAAAATTTATGAAACTTGTGTTTTCCTTTAGTTTTTTCCTGTGCAGGCTACAGTTAGCTGTGAACCTAGCCTCCTCACCAAAATGTGATGAGTAGGAATGGAATAAATGGGTCAGGTTTCAAGAGATGTCTAGCTTGGAGTGATATTCGAAGCTTAGGAATGTAAACTGGCAGACAAGCTGTCATGGGAGAAACACAGGAAGATCTCTTAGCATATTAAGTAAAAGTCTCCTTACCACAACTTTCTGCTGTCTTCCCTTGCCTGACCTGCAGCTAAGGAAACATGGTGAATTCTAATAACCTCAGCAGTTTCATGAGTATAATTAAACTTCCAAATTAGGTGACAAACTCAGAGCAAAAAGACTTCACTAAATTCTACAGAGCTTTGTGCAAGTTTGTGACTTGGGCCTACTTAAGTGAATTTCAAGGCCTTACACTTTTGTGCCAAGTCTGTCAAATTCGCTTGTACACGTTCACAATCAGATGGAAACTTAACTTCTCCAGTTGCATTTTACTTTCAGCATGGGTCCACTGGAAACTACAGATAACAGCAAAATTTGGTGCAAAAGACACGATGCAAAACGAATTCATACAACACAAACTGAAGGCAACATTTGCGCGAGCTCCTCTGAAGCCCAGATCCCCAGCATCACAGAGCAACAGTCAGCATGTGCTGAGAAACACAAAGTATTAATGACACTATGTCAAAGCTTATATATTTCATCTCAGGAACAGAACTCCTACTGTTTATGTTTATATTTGATTTGTAAAAAGAGCATGTATCACAGATGTTGAGATTTCTGCTGCTCTGATTTGCCTTGGAAAGACACGATACCAACTGATAGATGAATACCCTGAGAGTGATTGTCCCACAGAGACAGTCTCATCTTTCAAGACCTATCACACTTCATGGTATTCCATTGTGTAGCATAACAATGTGATATGTCTGAATGACAAATCACTGGCTTCCTGCTGAACACATAAAGAAATAATAAACATACTTTCCCTTCCTTTCTTTCATACGTATTCTTCTGAGTGAAAATTATATGACAGTGTCTGAAGTCAAAGGCCTGACAAACAAGGCTTCTTTGCCAGCATCGAAATTACCAAGGATGCAAATATTTCATTTGTCTCTCCGTTCAAACAAGGCAGGCTGTTTTTATTTTTTAGTGCCAGCATAGACCTATTTCCCTACAACTCCCACGTGGCTCATCAGATGCATGCTCTACTTAGAAAACTGTCTTCTGATGTTTAATATTGATGTCTCTGCAGACTGCTCTTGTTGCAACAATTAGAAAAGGAACAACAAAGCAACTTTCAAATTACAGTATAAGGAGTCCTAAAGTAGATGTAAGGGTAGTCTTGTGAAATGAGCTAGTGTAAGTGTAAACTCAGGCCTCAGAAGATCAGAAAATAGCAGACCAAAAGGAGAGTGCAGGCACATACACACCACAGAACCGGCCACAAATTTGGAAGTGCCCAACACCACCCACGCCAGTACGCTTGGGGAAAGCAGAGCTGGAAGGGGGCACCTGCAGACAATGTCATCAGCACTACAGTCCCCAGCACATCCAGTTCCAGCATGGCACAAAGCTGAGCTCAACCACCTCTGAAAAGTGAAGGTCTTCTTTCCTTAGATCCGTTACTCTTGATTGTTTAACTTGTGATTTATCTTTTACTCTTGGTTATTATCTTGTTGACAGCAGTGGACAATTAATTCCCCACTTTTCTATAAAAAGTAGAACTGAAAAAGCAACAGTGTATCAGTTGAATAAACTTAATTTCAACATTTACAGTTACAGAGGGGAGAGAAAAGGTCTAAATGTCCAGCTAATCTTCCAAAATAAAAATAACATGATTTAAATATATTGTATTCTTTCTTCAGTCCAGAATATTCTTGTAAGCAACCACTTCCGATAAGATTTCACTGAGCAACTCTGCTTGTATATCAAGCCAAACCTCTACGTTCTGATCTCCTTCCAAGTCTGTATTCAACAGGTCAGATGACGAAAATTTATTATACGGCTTCATCCCAACCTCTTATGGAAGCTTAATCTCTTAACTGAGCTACTTGCCTTCCGCCCCCCCCCCCCCAATCTTTTTGGTTTAAATAGGAACCAAAGAATCACCCAATTCATGTCCACAAAAAAACCCAAACATCCAAAAGGCTTCTTAATGACAATTAAGGATTCTGTTACTATTACTATGTTATTGTACTACCTTCCAAAGACAGACACTGGCTGCAAAGAACATTTTCGGAAAAGAAACTAATCAGGAGCATGTGAGAGTCCAGAAAGTGCCACTTACACGATCACCTATGATATTGTTCCAGTCCTATGACCTTCATTAAAAATTTTGCTAGCCAATCAAGTGATTAAAGTGATGACAGGTCATTTAGCACTTTCTGTTCCTTAAAGGCACTCATCACACTTCGTGCTGCACGGAGTATTTGTCTCCTCTCAGAGTATTTAGCACTACAGAGATTGTAACCAACATTGTCACAATGGAAGGTTGTTCATTTCTCTTACATCAGTTACACTTTATTACTAAGAGCTTCTATTAGCTGACTCTCAATGTGATCCAGCAAAAGAGAGTGAAATCTTTTTCAAATTGCTGATGAAAGACTTTGCCCATTATAGTGGAGACTAGACACAAACAGCAAAGAAACTTTTGGAAGAGCTTTTGTAACTTGTCTTTATATGTTACTTCTGTAGTTTGCAAGCACTTAGTTTTCAAGCTAGTTTTCTGTCTGTGTATGTAACAGATTTGCCACAGCCATTGCAGGGGTTATTTGGTGAGTTTACCTTGCATATGGCTTTCTAATGATTTGCTGTAGGTCAGAAAATACAGTATCATGGTTTGTTAGTGGCATCCATAACAGATTGGAACTGCAGGTGCTACAGGACCAAAGCAAGACGTACTAAAGATATTCCCTGTGCCTTGCTAAGGAACTGCCTGAAAGGTCAGTTTGGTAAGGCTGGAAAAACATCAACACAGGTTCCTATTAGAAAAAGGCAAAAAGTGTTTATGCAAACAGGACCATCTGGAGGGGTGTGCATGGAGAGGGACGGGCAAATAGGTGTTCAGTTAACTCCAGAACTACAGCATATGCTTAGCTAAGAAAGGAGAGGTTTAGCAACAAGTCTAGATTTCTATAAACCCTACAAGTGTGGGCTATATACGGGACAATCTTATTCACTGTAAACTTGGTTTTGCCAAGTTATCGTTCTAATTGGTTTATTAAATAACTGGAGATTTAGAAGTTTGACAAAACTGGTGGTTATATTTGCACACTAACCTTTTCTTTTTCTGCACAAATTGTTCTATTCCTTGGAAAAAAATAATAAACAGATTACTAAAAAAGAAATATCTAAATCCATGCTACAGTACAGCTTCTCAACAGCTACAACAAGCATATGCACACGTACACCAATACAGAATTACAATCTCTCACATGTTTCTTAAAATTAGCAATGTAGCCTCTCCTTATACAAGACAGAAGGGAAAAAACAAGCAAAGAAGTTCTAATGATCAGAACTACCTACCAATATTAATGATTGCCAGTATAAAAATCTCCTCTTTTTTGTTGTTGGTTTTTTGATGGTTTTGTGGTACCTTCAATATTAGCTTGCACTTATTTTCTAGGAATTAATGGCATTGAGCCCAGCAGCTTGCAGGCATTCACTTGTCATGCTTATACAAGGCAACTGAGAGTTAGGAGGCAGACACCTGTATTCCACACAGTTTTTAACTCCATCTAGCTAGCTTTGTAGGAAATGGACTTTGAGTATTACCTTTAAGATGACACATTTTTCTCTCTTTCTACTGTCATTGTAAAAAGATAAAGTAAATTAGCTATCATTGTCCAGAAAACAGTAATGGAAGAAGGAATTGAAAGCTAATTGAAAAATCCTGAACTTGCAACACACTCACAATTTGGAAGTATTTGGAGAGGTAAAATGCAGCTGTCATTCGGAAGATACCCAGAATGTCCACCTGTAATTAACAATTGCTGTGATGTTGTCTCACATCTGGTAAAGCATGTATAAGCACTTTGAAATCATCCAGTTTATTAACTGGCTTGAATCCTGGAAAGTATATAATTTCCATTGCTCCATTTCAAGGCAATCTCTTCACACAGATTTTACCTTAGAGTGTTTTGTAAGCTGATCTTAACAAAACAAAACAATTACAACAAAAATTTTAAAAGAAAAACACCTGCCAGAAAACTTGAAAGGAAAACATAGAAAGGGAAGTAAGACACATTCAGTTTAGGGTATTTTCATGGTTTCAGGTCTTTCTATCCTTTTCTACTTGTTGGCTGACTTGAGCTGCAACATTAAAAACTGGCAGAAGAGAGCGGATCAAGAGCAATGTCACCTTTCTCATTATTGCCAGTACCCTGTGGACCACACTTCACAAGCCTGAAGAATCTCATCCAGATGAAGTACTGTCACCATAGTCAACTACAAAAAAAAGCCACCTCACTCTTGCAAATCGAATTTGGCTGGAAGAGTAGCAAAAAAGAACAGAGCACCAAACATATTTTTGTTTTGCTAAATTACAGGACATTCTATCATTTCAGCCAGAACCCATATGTCACTCATACTAAAGGATATCAGTAACACGCTTCCTTCAGAAGAAAGAACACAATGAACCAATTAATCAAACCTTAAAAATGTGAGGAAAATTACTACAGCCATTTGTTAAAATACAAAAGGACATTAAGAAAACCAGCAGTTCTAGTGATACTTGCTATGGTTAATGCGATGATATTTTCAGCATCCTAGGTTTATGGAAAATTGGCATTTTTTTTCCAGGACTCCGGTGCTTCTGAAGAAAGAGGTTTCTCAGTGCTCTTCTGTGATTCACTAACTATGAAGAGACTTACTCTTTTTCTGCCTGTATCTACATGAATCAGGATAAGACTATTAAAATAAGCATGTTGGATTCTGCACTGGCTCAAGGCTTTTTATAACTGCGCAAAGGCATTTTGAAACCCTCCTATTTGTGTACTTACTTTACATGATAGATAGCAAAAGCAGTGTTAAGCACACCTACCTTCAACCAGAAGCTATGAATTTACTTGAAGCTGGCCACTTAAAGTGTAACTGTCAAGTAATACTGGCACCTCCAAAGGGTGGTGAATCCTATAACGGCTGAGAGCGTAGCGCAAGTGACTGAGAGTTCACCTCAGCTCCATATCTCATTTTAGACACATCAAATGATGCAGTGTAAGATATACAAATTACCAGGAAATGGAGAAGCAGTCTCAGTGATTAAGTTTATTTTAAAATGTCTCAATAATTTAACGGTCTCAAACAGGTCTGTGGCATCAAGACTTAAGTACTACAAAGATGGAAGAAGGCAGACAAGACAGCTGTAGAACCATAAGGCTCCACCTCTACCATGAAGGGCAGGTGGGGCATCTGCATCAGCTTTGAATAGATTCTGCAGTGCAAACACACGTAACCATCTATTTCTGTTATTGTTCTTTCAGCCATACTCATCTAACAGGCAAGGCAAAGTACACAGAGATACTGTCTCTCACTAGACCAGTTTGTAAACCCTATTGTGTTACCTGGGTATCTGATTCCACATGTATGTAAAGCACATGACTGTGCAGCCATTCCTGAGGACTAGATCTCTTCCTCCAGAAAAAAAAGCTCTAGAGCATTTACAATAGTTTTGCTGTCCATTTCTTATTTCTCAGCTGAATTGAACCAAAAAGTGTGGTGCTAGTAAAGCAAGTACTGGAGAGTTCACAGCCCACTGCAGATTAATTTATTTAATTTTACCACAACATTTTTGTTCAGAAACAGAATAAGAAGCAGTTCCATATACTAGGAAGCATTTAACTATAGTGTTAGTGCAACCAGGTGGATAGCTTATGTAAGTACTGGTCTGGCCCTTGGACAATACATCCCTTAGAAGAGGGACTTCCTTTCAGAGATATCAGCAGAAGCAGACAGAAATAGACAGCCTGTCATTTAGTCCACACCTATGCACTACTGGAGCATTTAGCCCATAGTCTTCAGAATCTTTACACAGGTAGCCATATCATTTCTTTCAGTAGAAAGTCCAGGTGAGTGCTAAGGATTCCATTCTAAAATCAATCAATGAAAAAAAAAAAAGGGGGCCCTCATTAGATTGCTAAATCTAAAGTTTTACAAGTGTAGAACCTTTGCAAGAACTAACAATAAAAATAAAATTATCAAATTGGAAATGCAACACTGTCAATTAAATTACAAAGAAGAAAACACTAGTGGTTATTGGTCTCCTTATTTGAATGATGTTTAGTTAGACCAATTAATTAACAGAATCCTGAGATCATAAATAATGCTGCCTGGGTAGCAATTCTATTTCCACACCATACACCCATGAAATTCAAAGTGAAAGGCTTAAAAGCCTAATGCAGTGAAGACGAAATATTAAACTTTTCAAATCCTCATTTCTCTGTCCTTTTCCTCACCCCAGTCTCCTATCACTTTTTTTTTTCCTTAAAAGACATTATGTGTTAGGAGAGCAAAGAAGCCTGGGGAGGTGATATTTTACCATCGTCTGTGCCATTAATGCAGTTAAAAAATCCTCAGACTGGAAAAATCAGACAGATGCATCTTCCAGGTTCACATGTGCCAACTCCATCTGTTAAATCATTAAAACACAGGCTTGGCAGATTCTGGAGACAAACACATTTGTTTTCACTATGAAGAGGAAGAGTAAACTTTCTTTCTCTTCGTATAATTCCACCCTCCCCCATAATTACTTTAATGGGAAAGCCTGCATGAGTGGGTACTATTTAACATGTTACTGAAAAGAGGTTTTCATGGAATTGGGATACGTGTGTGTTAAATTATGTCATAACCCGGGTCAGTCAAAGATCTGTTAAACCAAAGTCTGTAGCTACATTAAGATGCTCCATCATTTGCCTTTTTATTGCATATATCTTGTTAAAGCACCTTGTTAAACACTCATTTTTCTTACAGGAAAGAACCTGTTCAGGTTAAGTTTAAAGGTACTGCATAAAGAGCAACAAATCTTATCAAAGAAAGCTGTCAAACCTTGAATAATGTTATTAATAACAACAAACCTTTTTCCAAATTTGTATAAAAAAAACCACAATACTTTTATTTTTCAGGATTAAAAATAAGAAAGCCAAACAATCCTAACCTAAATTCAGTATCAACATCCTATATTTTTCTGGCATCAATATTAAATTGATTTTTTTTTCCTGTACATCCATTCTTCACTATGGCAACATTACCTATAGAGCATGGGTGTAAATATTGAGCCTTTGGAACACAACTCAGCGTGTCCAGGTTCATCGCATCTTGTAAGTACGACAGTGTAAATATTTTAAATCCCATGACCTTCCACAGCTACTGTTGAAAAAAAAAAAAAGACTGCTGTTGAGTGCATTTCTTTCTCTTTGAATTCTACAGGGAAAAGGAATTTCATTCTACGGGCAGGGCTTTGTATTTCACTGAGGAACTGAATTGCATTCTCCAGGTAGGGGCTTATCCTAAAAGCCTCCAGACATTAATACTGAGAATATTTTTTTGAAAAGAGAAGCAGTAAAGACAATGTAATACAGCAGGGCACAGGCAATTCCTGCTCCTGTATTACATACAAGCTGATTCATTTGCTTCCATGGACTCTCTTTAGTAGTTCAGAGGCCCTCTGGAGGTTACATTTAAAATTTAGCCAATGGATTCCAGCATCGTAATTCCATAGGATGAAACATCTCCTATCACAGGCAGTTCACAGACAGCAATATATAGCATTACATTTTGCTTCAGGTCCTTAGTTTCCTGTCTGAAAAGGTTAGCTCAAGGCCAAAAGGCTGCTCAGTCCGACGTAAATCAAGCTGAACTCAGTCAGCATGGAGGTCTCCTACAGGCACTTTACCCAGGATAAGCATTCCCTCACCATGGGCTGGGGAGGTTGACATGCTGCAGGGGATGCTGGAACTTTCTGTATCAGACTGAATCTATATGAAGCTTTTTATGTGTGTAAATAAAAATATAGTGTAAGACTGGCTACCTAGTGTTAAAACACTGAAAGTGATAGTAACTTTAAAGGAACGCTTTCTAGATTTAGAGGCTAGAATAAAAGGGGTTTAATTTCATAAAACAGGCTCAATGACTTCTTGGTAGAGAAATTACTCTTAATTAGTCTATCAAATCTAAAGGATTTTTAGTTCCTGTAATTTAAGAGGTGCAACTTTTTAAGGAAGATGTAGATTAAGTCAGCACATGGAACTATGACATTCCCCAAAATTTAAACAGGATAGTTTGAGAAGTGTTTGCCAAGCAGCAGATGAGCTCACACCAATATGAGAAATGAACCTAGTATAATACTACAGCCTAATGCTGCTGCAATGCCAAAACCAGACCCTTCCTGACCTTTTTGCAGGGGAGCAATTTTATAGCCTATCCCAGAAATGAAGCTGTCTCAGCACAGTTCTGGACATACCAAAACCTCTGCCCTTTAGACAGCATTACTAGCTGCCCTAAGTGCAAATAAATCTTGCAGATGTGAAGCAAATATAAGGGGTGTGAAAGCAGCAAAATATTTCAGAATCATACAAACTCCAGGAAGCATGAAAGACATCAGAAGTGTTCATTGATTAATGACAGCCAGCAATAAAAAAGGGAGATGAGAGATCCATATCATTTACTGCACATGCTATTCCATCGGTGGCATCTGCCGAAGACCATGCCATTGCTCTCCCTGCAGTTGAAAGGCAGGCAACAACAGGCACGATCAGGAGGCCCCAGGAGCTTCAACTCTTCTCACAAGTCACAAATTTTGCATAAGACTATGGTCTACATACAGAAACAAAGATATAGAGTAAACTTTGCAAGTTAAAATTCTTTCAACACTTACTGATGTAATTTTGTTACAACATGTTCAATCTTTCAAAGCAGGTGAAAGTTTTAACAGTATCAAGCCTAGCAAAAGTCACACTAGTCATACCCAGGAAAACCCACAGAATTCCTGCAGCTGTTACTGAAAGCTTGATCTTTTTCACTGCTGAATTATAAACCAGTGATGATTTAAGCGAATTAAGTGAATTAAACAAGGAGTGAAGCACACTGCATAGATGGTTACCTCCTCACAACTGATGAGCAGATCCCAAATCCCAAGCCTTCACCCTTCTCGGCCAGCAGCTCAGTAAATGCAGTATGTCATTCTAACTCAACCACTGCACATATTTCACTACCTGAACACAGAATCAACTTCACTGCAGTAAATGTCTTGAACTGCTTGCTCTGCTGTTACCTCAGTGTAACTCTACAGCTTTGGGAGTGGGCTGGTAAAGAATGAGCCACGGCCAGTACATTGTTACTGTAGGTGTTAATAGAAAAGCAGCACAGGATGCTCCGAGAAATAACTGAGCTTTCCTCACGCTTGCAATATATCCATTCCATTCCTAACCTATAGACATCTACTGGAACAGCATTATATCAACAGTCTTAAGATTATCCTGAATGCCAAGATATTATTTTAATACTTTTCTATTGAAAATGTTCACTATACATCCAGTTGGTGTTTTACTTCTTGATTAGCTTCCTAATTATTTGTGGGTTTAATAATATGAGTAATTATGTAAGCATGTTTTGTTGATAATCTGAAAATTATTCACTGAGAGGTCATTAAGAAACACATTCCAATGTTTGCCATTTTCCACTTCTTACAACTTGGTTTTTGGTGTTGCTTTATTTTTGGGTTTTGTTGGTTTGGTTTTTTTTAATAACTATCTCCTTGTCTGAAGAGAAACAATTTAAGTAATTCTTGGAACTTTTATAGATTTGTTTGATACAAATTTAAGGAGAAGTATCTTCATATTTGTTTAGAAATATTACTGCACATCCAGAAGTTCCACGTACTTCATTCCCATCTACGATGTGCAAATCTTTTCAAAGCACAGAAATTCATGTAAACAAAAGATGAAGTGTGACCAAGAGAAGCAAATCTATCAAACACTGTGAAGTGAGTCCAAAGCAAGTACTATGTACCAGTACATTACTGTACATTAATACACGCTTAGATCAATCTGCTACTTAAGTAGGCAAATTATTGCGTTCCTCGTTCTTTAAAAATGCAAGAGAATGTGTCCATCTAGACCAAGTTTCTATTAATATTGAAATACGTGTCAAAATTTTACATTTACAAGCTCAAACAAAAAATGCATTAGTCATTTGAAAAATTTAGTGGCAGGATTATATAAATTACCTTTACATTTGAATTGGATTCCGATTAATTTTTAAATTCAAATAACTTATACTCTATTTAAACCCCGCTTGGGAATTTTATCTGACTTTTTTTGTGTTTGCTTACATTTTTGCAGCTATTTGTTATCCTGGTATTAACAGTCATTTTCCCCTTAGGCATTCCTAACAGCAAAAAGGAGAAATGAACAGCAATTTCACATCAAGATATTTGCTTTTGCGAAATAAATACATTCTTATACAGGATGGTCCATTACACTATCTGAAGTTTCAGAAAGTCACTGTCCCCTGCTTTTTTGTGCAACAAGGCTCATAAAATAGACTTCAACCTTGAAATAGATCTTATTTTGTGTGTTATGTAACTGCCACCTTTACGACTGTCAATAGCACCCACAAAACGGCTGCAGGTTTTTTCCCCAGGGAGGAGCTGGAATACTGCTTTGACCAGCACTGGTATTCTCCTCCACTCTCTGTAACAGAGGAACCACAGCCCCATCTCTCACCCTCCCTTCCTCCACAAAAGACTCAGAAAAGATCCATTGTGATTTACTCTAAGCAGCTACCTTTGCACAGAAGTGATGACGTATTACGTACTCTTCTATCAACAACTATAAGCATTCTTCTTGTATTTATGCAGTTCTAGAAGAGTTCTTAGAACCTGGGAAAGTTGCAGAACCATTGCGTTGAGTCATCCAACACTTCCCTAAATACACTCTTTTCACATCACCTACACACCACTTACATATGGCTGGGGACTATACAAGGCACAGTTTCTCTACTGAAGAAGTAGAACTCTCCACTTAACCACCTTGGTTTCTCTTAAATGGAATGGAAAGAGTTCCTTCAACATTAAGCAACATAATATTTACAATGTATAAACAAGCTCAGCACTTCTATAGCAGCAGCACAACTTCACTGTCAGAGCCGTACCCGGGTAAGACCAGGCAAGCAGAGCACAACATGAGCACACCAAGCAGAAAAAACAAAACACAGGCCAATCACACAACACAAAACAGAAAGAGCACTTGAAGTATTTTCCTGCAAAAAACCTGGTATTTTAAGTATGTACTTTCTTTCTAGCAAGTATTTTAATTCACATGCTCAGAGAATACACAGGCAAATGTATCTGAAAAAGATAACTTCATCACATTATGGCTGCAAATAGAGAAATCTGAACTAATAACAAATACTCTCTTAAATTAGAATACCATTAGATGCTGATATCCATCATTGTCTACAATCACCCTCAAGGGAAGCAAAACTGCACGGGACTAACAAAACATTCACTTGTTTTAAAATTTACAGGAGGCTCAAAAGAGTTCCACGTGCATTTTACCTCAGAAACAATGTGCTACTTATTCTTCCCAGCAATGATATTTTACATAGCATTCTGGGATCAAAATGTAATTTCAACAATAACATATTTTCTGATGTTCTCCAAGGAAAAATTACTAGTTTCTTCCCTCTAAAAGGATTTAGATGGAATAACATCTGTGTTGAGATTATTGTGAATATGTTAAACTGACAGCAAGTCTCTAAGGGGCACTGCTCATTAATGTTCTGTGCATAAAATTAAAACTTGAAATATATTTTTCAATCCATTTTGAAACATTTAAGCAATTCTCATGCAAAGAAACTATTGTGCTGCAATAATATATTTGCAGAGTAGGATATGAAAGCTATTAAAATGTCCTAGACCCCCTGCCTTTCACGCAAAGGGAAAAAAGGCAACTCCTTCCAGATTGGAAACATACACCGAAACGAGAAATACTTTCAAAGACCACGAAGGGCCTGACTTTCAGTTTATACAGTAGTAACAAAATTCAAAATTAGGTCTTTTTTCCTTCATCTTTAATTCACATTTTGCCTAGGTGCTCCAGCACGTATTGGCAGGAGAATTCTGGTTGCAGATCAGCATTTACAAGCAAGCAGGCTCGAAGTGGTGGCCGCGTTCCATGGTCATTGAAACTGCAACAGGCTCTCTGTGCCCGCAACTGTGGAGCAGTGCTCAGAGACAGTGCCTATTAATGAAGGATTTGAATGCAAACACGTGCTCCAGTTTGAAAGTGGCAAAGCCCTCCACATCAGTAGAAGAAATAATTTTATCTGGAAGGCATGTGTACTTATTTCTTCAGGTACAATATAAATGTGTGTATGTGCATCAGGTGTAACACGAAGAAATATCTCATGTAAATCGTTAGTTTGAACAAAAGGCAAAGAATCTGCTCAAAAACAAATAAAAACCCAGGAATTATTGAATGTTATCTAAATTCAATTAAGATTGTTCACGCCTTTCAAGCACAGAAATCTGCATAAAGCTGTAGCTCTAAGTGCCATTTTATGGAGAGAAAAGAAAACATATTATTGTTGGGAAAACAGACACACCACTAACTGTTCAAAACTCACTGGATGATTACAGCCACAATAAGATGACAGCTCTAAATTTTGCTACAATGTGTAATGGTTCTAACCAGGCCATTGGGTTCCTTTCACAAATGGAAATTCAGAAACTCCAATTAACATGTTCTTGGATGTGAGAGACTTCAGCAGGTTTTTTTGGAATAAAGCCAGAGTCTATAGTGGCAATGGGACTTTGTGTACTTAAATCACAGTAATTGTAACAAAGCAGTCTACCACTCAGGCTGCCTACATCTGAAATATTATTTTAAAACATTAGCAAAAGACACAGACATTATGTTTCAAATCTCCTCTATTATACTTCAACACCTAATATTGCAAACCATGGAACAGCAAGCACAGAACTGCCAGTACTGAATAATAATTTTTGGTAAACATTTTGAAGGCAAGAGCCTAAGCATAGATACCCAAATGGATATATAAACACCTCAGCAAACAGCTTCACTTTCAGAGAGCCTGACAGAGTTTGCTTCTTCCCCTCCAATGTCAGCAGTGGAGCTGAAAGAAAATAACAGAGCTGCTTTTCAAGTTCTTAGATGTGAAGAGAGCAATGCTTAGGGAGTCAAGTGCAGGCCTCCAGAAACAAAACCAGAGAACCTAGACTGGTATATACCACTGCGGGCTTCCTTAGGGACAAGAGCATTCCCCCCACCACCCCACTGCATTTGTTCTACTTTTCCAGCCATCAGACAGCCTAGTAAGAGCACTGACAGTTGCCTCTACAGAGCTGCCAGACATCCAGCAGAAGCTGTAGCACAGCACAAATATTTGGGACTTACTGGTCACATAAGAGTTAGCAACACAGCTCTGGGGCAATTGTCCAAATCACTAGCATGTATGACATTACATAATACATACGTATTACACAGTATGTCTCACATTGCACTGCCTGAGCTTCTCAGATAGAAAGCAGAATTTACAAACATCTATCCCAGCAGGACACAACGCAGCAGAAGTTGTGCTATAGCTGTTGCCGTGAAGAACGAACGACTATCTATAATGCCCATCTCTTCCTAAGAAAAAGTGTTTCTTCTGAGACCTTTACAGTTTATATTTTGTTTCAAACACCCACAAAAAAGTATGCAATTCAAAGCTTCAAATGCTCCTCAACTGGGAAGCTTTTAGATCACAAAGGTGAAAACCAGTCATACTTCTTCATTTGCATTGCTGGTTTCCCCTCGACTATGGCAGTTCCTACAGTTCACCATAAAGCACAGTTATGATGAGAGACACAACTTCCCGTGCACTTCCATACTGTTAACACACCTGGCTCTACCACAACCTGAGACAGTCCTGACGTGGCCAAGACCTCCACCAAGTCCAGCCAAGCAGATTAGTTTCTCAGGGACTGTCCTGCCCGATCACAGCACTATGTGCTGTAGTGCCCCAAACCAGCTCTGCCTCCGTTTACCTCACATGTAAGGCAGTAAAACAGCAATAGTATTTTTACATCACCACATACTTCTCAGAGGATTCTCATCTGTCTTTTTAGGGAAGTAAATGAACAATACAGAGCTCTTTATAAAGAGATTAAGGATTTAGATCTAATTGGGATTCTATAATAACAAATTAATTTATGGCCTAAGATCTACCAACTACAAAAATATTCAAAATATCCTTTACAATGCAAAATAAGCTTTTTCTTTACTTTTTCTACCCATTTTCTGATGAAAGGCAGAAGACTCTAGTCTCAACGGCAAGAGCATTAAGTGCAATAAAACTTGCATAGTTGATCACATAACTGGAATTAGGGATACAATATAGGTCTGGACTTGTAAATGAAGCTGGAAGTTACAGCATAGCTGGTTCAGAGGACTGTAAAGCTGAGGGATTTTATACCTGCATCTTTCACTCTTCAGCACAAGTATCATCTAGAATCAAATCTCAGCATACTCAGTGGAGTGAAGATGCTCATAAATAGCACTTACAAATACTTACATAGAGCCCCACAGAGGACAGGTCTGTTCCTTTCAAACAATTTCAAAGATTATCATAAAACTATTGTGTGCTAATTTGCAAGCTTATCTCCATAGACCAGCAATCTAAAAAGCCATAACATTTTCATATCAGGTAGACACAGAGATTTCCAGAAATCAAAATTAACTCCAAGACTGTGAACGACGTTAACAAGGACATCATTGCATTATCCAAAGTCTTTTGCAACAGTGGGAATTTAAGATATCCACCTACCTTGGGTTGCTCATTCAGCTCACACATCACCTTTTCCTGTCTCCATTCTGTCTTCTGCCTTGATTGCAGAAGCAAAACTGCCTGTGGAGCTGTTCTGGGAGAGAGATTAAAAGAGTGATCTTTCTCTTTCTGCAGAGTCTATTTAAGTCAGTTTGGTTCCCTGACCTATTTCGCAGAGCGGTACCACCTGTATTTGTGTCAATACAGCATCCTAAGGCTGTAGCTTAGCTTTGTAAAACATCAGACTTAGGATTATCATCCAGCACTGCCCTCCTCCAAACCCTCACGCATTGCCCCATCCTGTGCTGACAGAAGCATTTGTACAGCTACACAGAAACCCATATTTGGGTTAAAGCATCTTGTTTTCCACTTGGTGAGTTTTAATGCATCTCAATACCACAGGCCACAAGCACTTTTACTGTCTTCTAGAAGGGAGTACAGGGTCAGTGAAAAAAGACTGAAACTACTTCCACAGTGGTGCAGAAGGTGAAAGGATATCTGAAACTCAAGATACTAATCTGCACTCTTGAGGTATATACAAATTGTAAATTCTTGAGGAACAGTTGTGTGTTCTTGAAGAACGGACTCTTGACCGACACCAAAACTACCAAGCACCTGACCAAGTGGATAATTCCTATCAGAAGGGGTCAGGAAGCATTAGCGTCAGGATTTTGGCATTTATGGCCATACCCAGGTTAGAATTCACCCACCATAGAAGATCTGAATGTTACTTGGAAGCACCAAGTATTCAGACTTGATTCTGTTTAAACATGTCACTTGAGTAGTATCTACTTCAACATTTGTCATGTGATGAGAAATGCTGTTGTGTAGCTACAAGATCCAGACTTTAAGCAAATCACTTTTGAATCTCAATGGACCTCTATCCCTAAGTTATTCGTAATTAGCTCATTAAAACCCTATTTCACTTTTTCTCATACTGCAAGTGCAATTCAGATATTGTCCTGTGCTCATAAGAGCCTAATAAGACCTAAAATGAACTAATTTACTGCATTCCTTCATCTGAAAAATAATTAAGTACAAAAAGAGAAAGCTTGAACATTCTGAAGTCCTGTTTTCACAATGTGAGTATAAAGTTTCATTCTCTCTTGACAAATGCTACTGCAGTTTAAATCCTGACACATAGTAAACTATGGATTTGATTGTTTTCATTAACAAATTACTTTTCACTGAAAGCATCAAGGCTGTAATAACAGGGCTCCTGAGATAAATGTGACTAAACAGCAGGAGTTAATTAAGTAGGACAATGAGTAAGCATTTATGTGTATGATAGGAGACCCAGATGATTTAATTGCTAGTCTAATTATCAATTAGAGAATCAAGAAATGGCATGTAAGTGAAATATTCTATTTGTTGGTAGTTTAATGATTTTTAGAGACCCAGAAGAATGGCATTAATTGCTATTTTAGGACTACAGAAGGAGGTTTTATTCTCCTCTTACTCAAATAGAGGTTCTTAGTATTAAAATGACTAATAGATGGATATACATTGTCATACCACAGTATTTAAGGCCTTTAGATCCTTTGCTCTATTAAAAAAAAAAAAAGCAAACCCAACACAACACCCTCACCCCCTCCAAAAACAAACCCAAATCCACAAAAAAACTACACAAATAAAAAGCTAGCAATTAAGCATTTAAACATACTACCTATAAACCACTCAGCTTAGGTCAAAACCTTTCTGCATTTATTTTATTATAAGGATAATAAGTGTCCAAGGGTGTGAAAAAGTCACATTAACTATTTACAGTGGGTTTCCACAAGTCAGTTTCCAGACAAAAAGAAAGGGGTCGGGCAACTATTTAAATCCATAAGGGCAAAGAGCCAGTTGGCTACATTTATTGTAGAAATGTTTTATAAAGCAACTGCAAGAAAATAAAATTACTGAAAAACTGATGGAGAGCCAAAAATATTAATATATCGGAACACAGTGAGCTTTTTACAAGCTGTAAATATTTTTTGTGTTCTCACATGTAACCCATGAAGTATGTTGAGGTCTTTCTCAGAACTTCTAATATTAGCATGCAGTTTGGAAAAACCAGTATCTGCCAGAAAGAGAGATCAAAAAGATAGCTTATGTCATAAGGCAAATTATATTTCCCACTACAATTAGCAAAAGATAATATTGGTGTATATCAAAAGGACCCAGGAACTAGAGATAGCGGGTTAAAAAACTGGAGAACAGAATGAAACACCCATCATCACGGCACACGCAGTTGCAGCTTTGGGTACATCAACAAGCTGATTGTTACCAGAATAAAAACCCAGCATCCTTCAACAAGTTCTCTTGCCCAATACAAATGAGTGAAAATCCCACAAGATTTTGGCTGTTGAACAAACCCCTCGTCCAGGTTGAAATTAGTGACCTTTAACAGCTCACTACCCAAAAAGGTGTCCAACACTTTGTTTTCTACTAAGGCTGACCAGTCAGTTATAGTTTAGACAACACCTCTTCCTCTGAAATATGGTTAATTCCTCAAGCAAGGTAACACGTGTTGCAGCAGCTTAACCCAAACATGTTTTCCTACTAAATAACACACTAAGAAAAAAAAACACTAAAAGGCACCTCCAAAAAACCCCTACTGACAGCATCAAGTGCACTTCCCCTGGTTTCTTCCGGGGGCTAAAAGAAAACACAGAATGGGCATTTTTAGCCTCTCACCTGAGAGACACGCGTATGAGCTCACCCTCGGAGGGCTACTCGCACGTGGGGAAGGACAGAAGGACAGGAAAGCGCAGGGAGGAGGGGCGGGGAACAGGAGAGCGAGGGAACGCAGCGTCTCAGGAAGCGCTCGAGCAACGCGCACGTGCCCTTCCCGCCCTTTTGTAGCGTCTCCCGGCAAGGGCGCCGCCTACGCAACCGTCGACTCGCAACGCTCAGTACGCTCGGCTCGGCTCGGCTGCGGGACATGGTGCATCGGCGCACTGACTCGAAGCAGTCCTGCGAAGCCGTAGCGCAGGACAACTTCTGGTAACCCCCTCACAGTCCCCGGCCCCAGGCCTCCTGTGTCGCCGCTCTGCCGCCGCCTCTTCCCCTCCCGCCCGAGGTGGCCTCCCCCGGCAGCTCCGCGCCCGCTCTCGGGCGGGCCGAAGCTGAGGGAAGTTTTTCCTCCCCTCACCTGGCGTTCGTCCAGGCGCTGGTCCAGAAGCGGTGCCACCTGCAGAGTGCCCAGGGGCTTTGGGACCCGCCGTGGATGTGAGGGCCAGGCCCGGGGCAGGCAGCGTGCCCCTGTGCGCCGAGGTTTCCCTCCACCCTCCTGCTGGGTGCTAGGGACAGGGAGCAGGGCATAAAGGCTCATTTCATCAGTCAGTAGTGATAGTCAATGAAAATGGGTATGAAAGGACGTTGGTGCTCACTTTCCAAGTCTTTCAAAAATGTTAGAGCAAATTTGACCTTCTCCAATTCTGAACTTCAACCTCATTTGCAAGGCAGGGCATCCATACAGGCTCCTTCATTTCCAACCTATGGAAAATACTGCCCCGTTACCTCAGGGGCGGTTGTTAACTCATACATAAACTTGCTGTTTTGGGCAAAGTGGTGTGCTTTGTGACATTAGTGGTTAGTTTTGTGTGATGGGATTTTAGTGAAAGCTTTCAAAGTAATGGGAAATACATCTGTTCCAGGAAAAAGCATGTTGAGAGTGAACTAAAAGCTGCAAGAAGATGGCCTGAGAGATGGGGATTCTTGACAACACTTCCTAAGGAGGTAAAATTGAATAAGTAATATATAAAGTTCACTTGTACACAAATTTATCTGAACACAAAACTGTGAAAGCAGATGACTAGAAGAGTACTGAGTATAATTTACTAAGCTAGGTACCAAGGTAACAAGAGCACTACTTTTAAGATGGGTTCAAAGTTTCAGTTTTCCTCTGACTAAAATACAGCAAGTGGTGATTTATATGCTATGCATATTCTGATCTATTTCTCTTGAGAAACACGATTCCCAACAGTGTTAACATGTACTAGATGCACGCTGACAGGAAAATATTTCCCCTTTGTCTATCCATATGGTAGTTTAAAAGTCTAGGGGAAAGGATTTTGGCTAATTAAATTTTCGGGGGAGGGGGGGAATTTACAACAAATGAAAATATTTGGAGAGATGTCTATTGTCAGTGATGTTTGGATATTACAGTACAGTAGCACGTGTTACGTTTGGTATCTCAGTATTTCATTGCTAAAGAACGGGGCTGATGCAGCCCCTGAATAGTTATAAATGTCCTTTCCACGGGGCTAGAAGTACTTAATCAGTTCTAGGATTTTTTGAAAATTTTGAAAATTACAATTTAGCAACCTGGAAAACCTTGGTCCTTTAGGCTTCACCACCCAGTCTTGATAACTCTGGTCTGTCATGCATGCCACCTTTGCACAGTATTGGTAGATCTATGGATGAGTTGACAAATTACACATTGTTACTATTGGTGAACGTGTGTATTTAGCATTTATTAATCTTTGGTTTGTGGTCATATATTTCTAGCCCTTTTTGATCCAGTGATGTAGTTAAGAGAGTTGAAATCTCTTAGCAATACTTAGGCTTTCATCTGAAATTCGGAATTGTATCACTTCCTGAGACTAAAAAAATACATTAAGTTCCAAAGTAGTCCTGGTTTAGATGGAAAGAGCAGGGAGTTCAGATGCAACAATGAGGGGAATGGTGGAGATCTCAGATATCACAGCATATTTCAAAAGATAAAGAGCCCAATTTTTAATGTTGATTTTTTTTGTTTTAGTCAACTGAAGATGAAAAGGAAGAAAATAAAAAGCCCAAGATAGAGCTTCCAGAACATCTGCAGGTTCGACCTGTGACACCTATAGAAAAATACATTGAGGTTAGAAAATTAGATTTTAAAATTGCACTACAGTAATATTTGTCTTAAGAAACCACAGAAGCTCTAAAAAGCTGTTGTCTTGTAGAGGTGGGCCTTTAACTAAAGGTCAAAGTAAATTGTATTTGCAACCCAAGCAATGCTTTAAAAGCATTCATTTAAGACCAGGAATTGCCCTTTGGATACGGTTGTTAGTTCACAGAGCTTCTGCTGTACATAATCATCTTTCTGTAAAGCACCTCCCCCATGCACTCCTCTGTGACACTCAGTAACACAACAGTCAGCTGTGCAGCTCAGTGCAGAAGAGCACTCACAGAGACGCTTAGGACTGCTGACCATTCATTGCTCAGATAGACACATTCCTGAAGTCCTACTTCAAGGCTTATCATAAGCTTAGCTCTCAGTTTTAACTGTTGGTTAAGACAGAGTAATTTTTCTCACTGTAAGACAGTCATCTTTTTGGCAGAGCCAACGCCGCTGTCCTCTTTAGTGACACAAATCAGTAAGAAGGCAGTTCTAACGAGCCAATTCATAAGTATTTGATTTTGTATTGTGATTTATATTCATGAAGTCAGAGTCTAAAAGTTGTCAAACAGCTGGAAATGAGAGTGGAATGTGACTGATGGTTTGATTTATAAATCAATGGTGTCAGAATCACCAATGAATAGGATAACCATACAGACAGCTAAATCGGTGACAGTGGGAGATGGAACATACTCATAAAGGGGAAGCAGAATATGCTAACAAAAAGGAAGGTTAGTCCACTTCGAGAAGATTAAGGAAATAAAAGAGATTGGAAATTCCTACTTGCTGAACTAGCTTTCTTTCAATGGATTCCAAGGGTAGGAAGGTAAAGTGAGGAAGGAATAAAAGCTTTTACTGAGATTAAATTGAAACAAAAATTAAGAGCTAGTGGCAGAGAAATGAACTGGCAGCATTTCTGCCATTAGTGCTACTCGTTCTTCAGATTTGTCTCAACCCTCTGATTTCAGTCAAGTCCACCTCAGCTTTGGCACAGCGAGGGTGTGTGTGTGTTAACAGATCACACGGACAGTTATCAGCTGCTGAGGAGCACACATAGCCTGGTGCACACTGAAACAAGATCCTCATTTCAATTTCACTTCGGAATCTTTATTTGCTAAGGAAGAGAAGGGTTAGCTGTGATTTAGGTCACCCTTTACATATACAGAGTGAAGTTTCTTAAGTCCTTTTTCAGAACTATATGTTTTTCTGCACATTTACCTTCATGGTAACAGCCATCATATCTGTTCTGCATTCTAGCTTAGATTAATAATTGCTTCTTCATAGTCCCTTCCCCCCCAGATCATAAGTGGGGCATGATTTCCTTCATTATCCTGCTCAGTGGGTGGCACTTTTGGCCATAAAAACTTATCTTTTCAGAGGAACTGCTCCACCTAAATATCATAAACATTTTCTAATCTTGGCCAAAGAACAAAGTGAAGCAACTCTGGCAAGAGAACTGAAACATTGTTCTCTTGCTGTGTATTTCTCTAAGTCCCCAGATGCTAAAATGATATAACGTGCCCAATTGAGATGATTCAGCCAAAGTAAGCATGGCAGTCAGTGAAGAGACTCTTGGCTTTTGTTTTGTTTCCTTTTTAGCTAGATTAGCTGCAGATTAACTTGATGCTTACCCATCTTTTAAAGTAGAAAGAAGGTGGAACAAATAAGTTCTTGATGCAAAAGCCAGCTTAGTCAGTAATAACTTTAGCATTTTGCCACAAAACTATTATTCTGTAGCTGCATTGCTACCAAATACATTACAGCAAGTAGAAAACGCTTTTTCTCCAGTTCAGGGAAGTTAACTATTTTTAAAGATTACTGTTACTATGATTCTATAAGGAAAAGAAGCTAAAGCTGAAGATAAAATTCTTCTCCTAAGAATTTAAAGCCAGTAAAGCCCTTAGAAAGCTACTGAACAAAACTTCAAACAAAAAGAAGTATGCTAACATAAACTACTAAACAATAATTTTGGGTTTTGATTTTCCCTTATAAATAGCAATTTAGGCACCAAAATACCTTTTTTTTTTTTTTTTTAAGAAGGGTGGTAAATGAAAGTTAGTTATTTCATTGGAATCTGGCTATTTTCGTTTTCCCTTTCCCTGTGCCTTGCTATAAAATGAGACCTAAATTATTCTAATGACTTTTTAAACTATAAACTGTCCTGTATTATAAATCAAACTTGCATGCAACTGGTCTATCTTTTGAATTTCCTTCCCCTAATGTCAGTGTGTGTTCAGGATATGAATTCAGCAGATTGCATTTCAAACTGTTTTTTATAAATTCTTATTTCCATCCTGCAGCATGAAAGAGGATGTTACATGGCAGGAATTGCAATGAAAAACCTTTTAATCATTGAATTCTACACGTTACTTTTGTTCTAGGTGAAACCATCTCCTCCGATGCCCAAGACTTCGCAGGGGTTTATTGGTTGGCGATCAGCTGTTCCAGGGTTGGAACTAGAACCTCTTGAAATCAAAAGCTGCAAAGGTGCCTTTTTTAGGGAGCTGAATTGGCCAAAGGAGCCCTCCGACTGACATTAAGAAACAAGAGGGACACAGATCCATTTTTTGAAATCTATGCCATCAAAGCTGTTACCACTGCTTCAGGTTTACTTAAAAGTAACAGTGAATAAACTTGCATAAAGATGAGAGAGCAGGTAATACTGTTGTTAGGATCAGTAAGACTACCATCTTAAAATATTTATTGGAAGTCCTTAAAAAAATCATTTTGTAATGACAAAGCACATTGGTATAATTGGGTGGTGGGTTTACCCTGGCTGGGCACCAGGTGCCCACCAAGCCCTTCTATCACTCCCCCCACCTCTGTCAGCACGGCACACAGGGAGAGAATACGACGCAAGGAGCCGTGGGTTATGATAGATAGGATGTGATTCCCTACTGCCCGTCCGCAGGCGATGTCGGGCCCAGTCCAGGAAGCAGGGCTCCAGAACACGGAGCAGTTGCTCGGAGGACAAAGCCAAATGCCCCCCCATCCTCCTCCTGCCCTCTCCCTTTGTAGTTGAGCTGACGTCACATGGTACGGAATATCCCACTGGTCAGCTCAGGTCGGCTGTATCCCCTCGCTCATCTTGCCCCCCCCAGCCTCTGGTGCCGTGTGAGCACTGGCAGTGATAACACGGGGGTGTTATCAACACCCTCCAGCTCCCAGTGCTGCAGCATGAGGGCTGGATCGGGAAAAGTAGCTCAGCCAGACCCACTACACGTTATTTATACCAACGAGGGCTGCTGAAAGCTGCAGAAACAGTAGGGGATTGCACTGGGAGTTACTGGTGTAGCTACCTCAGTGCTATGGAGTTCAGTCTTGCACTTCATTACCTACCTGAAGATTTGCCAGGACTTGGCTAATTGGCTAAGGTGTTTAAACAAACAACAGTCCAAGAAATCAACACAGGCAGCTGCTTAGAACTCCTCATTTCTTCAAGAGAAAAGTCTTTCCTTAATCCTGCTGCAACATCTCCTTTGTAGTCCGAGACTATCAACTTCTTGAGTCAGCAGTAAATCCTTGGCTTTCATAGCAGTAGGTCAGCAACTAGTGTTTGTTCTTTCCTTCTTCCCAAGAAATGACTCACAATGATCAACATCCCACCGTTTGGTTTTTTTAACACCAGTTCTAAATGCCCACAGAATAATAATATTTTACTTTTTTCATATTCCTTACAAATAATGGAGAAGTGACTCACATCCTTTGGAAAGATTACCCAAGAATGAGAATACATAGCAAAAGTAATTTCAGACATATTACTTAGAATAAAGAATAACTTGGAATCAGACTCTGAAAAATTTAAGCTAAATTGCAGTTTAGCTACTAACTATAATGTGTAAACTCTTCTTAGAACAAGCAAGATAATTTTAAGAAGAGTATTTTAAATCTGTGTTTTCTTGTCATTGCTAGGTTTGTCTCTTTTAATCACATGGTTCTTCAGTGTGCTAGGGTCATGTGCAGATCCTTATTCTTGTCTGATTTATATAAGCAGGTGTAATAAAGCTTAATATGTAATTTAGTAGCAACAAAATTACATAAATTCAGGCCGAATGAAAGGGGAGCTTCAAGACAACTGTTTTGTAAAAAATGTTGTGTTAAAGAACCAAAGCTGGCACCTGATATCCAGTGGATGTTTGTATGAGGTGAAATCCAAATCCATATGAGTCATGGTTTGATTCTGAAAACCAAAATAAATTCTTCATCCAGCATCTCCAGTTGGACATTACTGAATCTTACTGGGCATGTCTGAATTCGAACTCTGGACTAACAGTAAAGTTTTTCTCTTGTACTGTCCATCATTTAAGGTACCCAGACTTCAGGAGATACTTCATTATAGCCTAATGTGGGAGGTATAGGGTGTATTGTCTAAAATTTTAACTCATTCCTCTAGTATAAACCTGTCAGTTGTTGATTGATCCACGTATTTGGGGTCTTGGTGTTTTAAGACCATGTGGAACTATAAACCTGGCTACTTCTTTACCCAGCCCTTTTATTTTGAGCCTTTATACCTGAAAAAATTGTGTAGAGGTTGTGAAGTTGCAGCTGACAAAAGACTGCCCAGTCAACTGCTCCAGTTGCAAATCTAAAAGGCTGATACATAATTATTAAATTGCCTTCGAATGTTTCAAACCTGGCATTTAATTTGTGGAAATTAACCTATTTATTGGAGCCAAGTTTGACACATAAATGTCACTGCACACCGTCAAATATCACACCCTCTCCAAGGTCAGGACAGTGTTAGTAAACTCAGCGCATGCACTGGGGGAAAGCTTCAAATTAAAATCAGATCACTTCAAACCCGCAGCAAAAGTCAAGACAATTTTAATTCTATATATAAATGTCTCAGACCTGTGCCTTGCGCAAGGCAAAGCAGAATGGGTTGTTTCCAGACATACAGAAAAAGTTACATAGTTTATTTTTAACCAAAATCTGAAAACAAGCTGCAAATATATTGAAATACCTTCCATGCTTCAATCTAAAATTCATTTAGTATAGTCTTTCATAAAACTTCAGTTGGTCTAGGGTTCACGTTAGCAAAGTGGCACGCAGAGCGATTCCTCCTTCCTTGACAAACATTTTTTTGGCAAACAAGCCATCTTGTCTTTTGACCCTTTTCAAAGAAATTATTTTTTTGGTAACAGGCTCGTTTTAAAGAGGAACTACGGATGATGCTTCAGCATTGCACATGCAAAAATTTTACTGTATTTGATACACAGTCACCACAGCAAGACATGAAAATAGGTCAGCCAAACATTATCTGCCACTATGATCAGTGTATACCTGCCTATCCTGTCCTGGGTCTGTAATCAAGTAATAGTAGAGGCTTAAATGACAGCTGTATTTAAATTGAACTATGAAATCAGAATTATCTTTCTCACAAAAACTTGCTTTATAAAGAACAAAATAGGGTGACAAAAACCTGGTGTTTTCCTTCACATTGTGTTCTTTTCAGTGCTGTTAGAACTGGCACAGAACTGGCACTTGCTATTTATAATTTCATTAATATATTTTACTGAGAGCTCAGAGTTTAAATATAATTACTTATTTAAAATGCATTTTCTATTAGAGAATAAAGTTTTTCGATTAGATGATAGTAAAATGGTGATTGTGAATAAGCAGCACTGTTGAAATTGCAGTCACTGTACACGTGCTGCTGTACATTTAGAAAGAAGCAAAATGAAAAGCAAGCACAGCACGTGCAGAGCCAGGGATCTCAGGGGGCTGCTTAGAGAATAAACCTGAGCACTACTACTCTGCACCACACATTTTTCCATGGTCAGATGCTGTGGCAATCCTAATGGATACCCACTGCAGTCCTAAGTTTGTGCAAAGCAGAGACCAAAGGCTCATTAGTGAAGGCTTTTTTTGTGGTTTCTTCTGCACCCTACAAAGTACTAAAGTGACATAAACTAGTCTTAACAGTCATTGGCAACCAGACCAGAAATCTCTACTTCTGTGTGAAGCCCAACCTGGGTCACTTCTTAAAGCCATCAGTGTAGCAAGGCAGATAAGGTCGCCTCAGGCTCTACCTTCTTCCTGACTCCTGTGGTTTTCACATCCCATCAGGTTACTTAACTAGTTGAAAGCATGTCAAAACATTTCGTAGGACCATAGTGTAATAAATTTAACTGTACTGGAAATGATACTCTTGGGCTGCAAAGCCAACTGGGTTGACAGTGAACAAAACATTGTCCCTTCCATCTGCTCTATCCTACCCTGAAGAGACCAGCTGCATTGAGAAATAAATCCACAGCAAAACCAGAAGCTTTGCGAAAACTATGAAAATCTGATTCATGTTGCAGCAGTGAAACAAAATACTGGAAAGGATCATTATTTTTGTCAGATGAACTGGAGATAATTTTGACACACGTCTCAAGACTTGCTCTGTTACACAGGGAACAGTTTAGAGGTTAAAAGAATGCTCTTTCCCCTGTGCCTCAGTGGTGCATATATTTCTGTAAGGGTTGAAATTCTCTGATACAACTGGAAGAGTAACCCAGGGTAGGTTTTCATCTCCGTGCAGAAGGAAAGGGAAAAAAAAAAAAAAAACACTTGAAAAAAAATCACGGAGAACTCCCCAGTCTGAGCACTGGGTTTCACAGACTCTATCTGTGAGTATGAGACATCTCAGACCATCCCAGGATGGTGGTAAGCTTAGAATGCTTTAATGCTTTAGGTGTTCTTAAATGAATACATTGATCTCAAAAGTAGCATTATGCAGCCTTAGCAAACCTTCTAAAAGCACCAAAAACTCACCGTGTTTAGCAACAGCACAGGAAATTACAGAGCAAAGGCTGGTTGTTTCTTGGTGCTTTTTTTTTTTTTCTTTCTTTTTTTAAGAGACAAGAGCATATGAAAAAATCTGATCTTACAATGAGTACACTTACTACTCTCTGGAAATGCATAATAGAGGTTACAGTTTGTGGAAGAGATACACTGGGTATATTAGAGTACATTAAAGTATCTTTTTTAGAGAGTATCTCTGAGGATAATTACCTGTCATATCTTTTATATCATTTAAGTTTATTACTCTTGACTTGTGTCAGTAACAAAAAGCTCAGGGTTTTACTGATAGCTAAGAAAAAGGTAATCATGTTTCACACAAGAGTAGCATGCTTTTTTTTTTTTTAATTTCAGTAAATATTGAGTTCTCAGTTTCCTGGTAACTAACGAAGAAAACTCTGACCAGGTTTTTGCTTCATTTCAAGGGATAAGTCATTACAATGTGTTTTGAGTAATATTATTTCCACCTTGCAGTCACAGCTTGCCTGTATTGCCCAAGTTCGTTTCTACTTTGAATGTTGCTCTCCTATTCCACCCCCCCCTCGTTTTATTTGCTTCACTGAAAAAACAAACTCAAGACTTGCTAAATATTGAGATAAACCTGAGAACTTCAAAGCACAAAAATAGACGCAACTACAAAGAAAGAGTCTTCGTTCCTCCCCCATCCTTTACAGGTAATGGCTCTGCTGACACCAGCTTCCCTGGGTACAGATCACAACAGGATCAGGCCTTGCAGGTACCAGACTGGGATTAAAGGCAGCTGGGCAGGACTCTTGCTAAGCCCTGTTTTTAACAGCTCCAGTAACAGCTGTGTTTAGAGTTCTAGTACAGGGAGTGTGGAAGTGGCCATTTCTTCTCTCTGCCTCCTTGATAAAGGCTCTTTATTCGATCCGTTTTTCCGAGCCTGCTTTCCAGAAAGATCATTGTTGTCAAGAACAGCCTTGCACCAAAACAAGACGTGGCAGCCTTCACTCCCCCACACCCCCCCCACGCTTCTGCCTCCTGCTTTTTCCCAAGGCTGCCTCCAGGCTGCCGTGTGACACCCAGCTAATCTGTCCTGCTGAGAGTGCCACACAGCCCCCTGCTCCAGCCTGACCTAAACCTGACAATGCCTTCTCACTTCTCACAGGCTGAAAACAACCCCCCCTTCTCCTCCTGAAGTGAGAGACGGTTAATGCTTTTATTCCTCACCGGGGAGCAAGAAGAACCCAGCTACGCTAGTGAATCTCCTTGGCTTGCTGACATGCGTCAGACACAACATTCTCATCCTTAAAAGCTGGAGGAAAACCAAAACAAAGCAAGAGCCCAAAAACCCCAGCGAGCTACAGGCCCTGTCTGGAACAATTAAGCAGCCATTATGCTCTTACTGCCAGAGCACAGTCATGTCCTTTGTTTAAATGAAAGCTGTGGTAATTTCTTGTGCTCCCCATCACGTGGATTATGGCTTCCATCTTATCCTTGCTCATGAACAATCCCCACATACTCACAGCCTGACAATAAAAGACAAGATAGAGCTGACAGGATGGAGAGACAGTGTGGAGGGACACTGTTTATCGGTCCACCCCACCTCCTTTCCTTCCTGGCTGGCTGTAGTCACAGGCAAACTTGGGAGCTCTCTGTGGCAACACACCCTTAGGGACAATAAAACAGCCCTTTTTGCACTGTTGCCTTGTAAGCCTATGGCTACTAAACTGTCCTGATGAGGCCAGGTGACAGCCAGTTTGCACATTTTTGTCCTGAATTTCACATTCCAAAAGGTAGCTTTGTTCATCTGGTTTCCCCTAAACCCAGCAGTTTTTGGGTACCTGACGTAACACACGTCAGACCTACACCGTGGCAGCAGGGGACCAGATAGTGAACATCCCCAGGGCTGTGCTTCTAAGAAAGAGTTCTGAGTTTAGACTTCAGCTGACTCCAAGATCCTCTACTTGAGATGCCATCCGAGGAAGGATCTTATCTCTCCAAAATGCAAAGAACAGATTTACAGCTGTATAAATGTTCCTTAAATTAGGCCTGGACATTAAGTTGACCCAGGGCCTGCAGAGCCAGCATAGCTTAAAAGGATGGGAAGCCAGCAAAATGAGAGTGCAGGGCAGGACAGGCTGCTTTAGCAACAGCCCCCAGAGGGGTGAAATAAAGTGTTAGAAAGTAAGTTTTGTAATACAGTGAGACATCACAAGGTATTAAACCTTCTAAGACCTAGGTGTAAGACTGTAGTTCCAAGTTCAGTCTCTCACACAGTAATAAACCAAGCAAGTTTCACTTTCTCTCCTGTTGACTACAGACTTCTCCGTTAAATTAAAGCTTTATTATGCATAATTCCATTTCATCAATTGCTTTTCTTTATTGTCACTTATAATTATGCATGTAAATACTTGTTATTAGAATATCTAAATCATGCCCAAAGAACTGCTGAGAAGTACATACACACTTCTATGTAAAGAGAATGGAAAAATCAGTCAGGCCAATCAGGAATTTATGTCCCTGTCCTGTTCTGGATTTGGAGGTGTTTGTACAGATTCAGAAACCACCTCTGAATTCTGTCTGAATCTTGATTGTTATAAGGGCATTAATTAGCTGTGTTCCATAATTATCACAACACTGTTAAATGGTTTTTATTTCTGAAAAATAAGGCCAGATGCACAAATGTCATTGTGCTTCTAAGAGCCTATCGATGACAACACAGTAACTCCGTTTGTTGCTTGATTCTGGCTCAGAGAGAGTACGGTCAAGGGATGTTTGATATTTCACATGGATTCATTTTATACTTCTCTGATGATTCAGAACTGGAGTCCAAATTCAGACCTTTAAATGATAAACTAGATCCTTGCTTTCTACACAAAGCTACACAGGAAGCTTGGGCATTAAGGTCTTAACCTTTAGACTTCAAAGCTAGTTGTCTGAGATTAGTCAGCGTGGATAACCCTTCCAGGCAAGACAGGATACTGAACTTATTCCTCCTTAGCCTGCATCTACCGTGCTGACCACTCACCCTTCCCTTCAAGAACATCTACACAGAACAAAACTAAGCAAAAAAACTTCACCTGTTTCTTTCAGCACATACGAAATTACCTATGGAATTAATCTCATCTGTACGTCATATCTGCAAGGTGTCAAGATAGCACACAGTCCAGAGGCACTTACGGACAGTGAAGAAGGTAATGCCTGCAAGTCCTTCCCGAGGAGAGAGAGACTCGCCAGGCCACTGTAATGGATGGTTTATTGGTCTGTGGTATTGATTTATTAATTTGTTACATGCTAATTGTTAATCAGCACCTTGGTGCACAGACAGCACAGGCACTCAGGCAGCCGTGCAGTTTAGTACCCACTGGCCTGCCCTCTCTGCTCCAGAACCCAGAGAAGCTCGGTTGGTAAAACACCAAACAGGCAGATGGTTGAACTTGAAGCACAGGAGGGGCTTTAGTGTAATAAACTACATGCCAACACTGTTTTGCACTCCTTGGGTTAAGCCCAGCCATGAAAGCACTCCTAACTAGACCAGGGAGCACTTGCCTCACATCCCCAAGGTCAGAATTTGGCTAAACATATGCAGAACATGTTTTGTTCATTACACATGTGCATATTAAATCTACGTTCAGCAGCAAGGGAAAAGAAAGACAATATATGGTAAAGATACTGGAACTGGACTTCAAAGATCAGGATGCAATTCCATGGACTCCCAGGGTGACTCTGGCCACAACAGTCACTCTCCCTGCTTCAGTTCCCATCTGTGAAAAAACAAAATAACCATCCCTCATTTCTACTTTCTACTTAGAGCTCTTTGTAATGGTGTGTCTCTCTCAAAATACATCCAGCTCCCAGAACACAATGTCCTCCTCAGAACAGCCTTATGGAAATGGAGGAAAAAAACAAACAACAAAACAAATCACCCAACAAAAACAACACCCAAAAAACCCTTATAAAATATCCACTGATAAGACCACTAGCACAACAATGCAGTGAACAGCTGTAATCTGGGGGAGGATTTTTTCTCTTTGCCATAAATGCCATCTATTTTTCCAGACACAAGCTATTCCCTTTCATAGAACAGTGAACTCAATATCTGCAGACAACTTGTCTTGCAACCAGTACATTTTCCAGAGGCTCCCAGAGTAGTTTGTGACATGAAATAGAAGGTGTCGCATCTTAATGACAAACATTATTACTAGCTTGCTTGATTAACATAATTTGTTTCTTCATTGGATATTTTATTCCAGATGAGCTGCTTTTCATCTTTATTTTCTAGGGGGAAAAATATGCATTCTGACTTGCAATGCTAATGTGGCCTCTACAGTGACCTCTTATCTCTAACTTTTCATTCTTGCCTCCCATTCTCTTCAGTGCATGAAATGAGCTCTAACAGCAGCTACTGGTCAAGAGTTTCATACATTGGACACCCGCCAAGGCTTTTGGGGTGTTCAGCACAGACAAAAGGTCTGTTCCTATGACACACACATTTAAATTTAGTACTAAACTGGTGGAAAAAAAAAATAAAAATATGTAAAATGTCACTTTCTGACAAGCAGAAAATTAGAATTCATTCCCCTGAGAATTAAATGGACTTTTCTGCTTCAAGTCACTAACTATGACAAGGTTAACATTTTTCAGTCTAATGACTAAGGACATTAAGTGTGCATGCGAATAAGAAATAAAATTACTAGAGGGTATTAGCTAAGTGTGGGACAACAGCCCAAACTGACAACACAGCTCCCAGGATGCAGACTCTAACTAACACTGATCATTTGCCACGAAGAACCAACGGGTAACAGAAACATGGGGCACAAGCACATGGAGGTCATCTTCCTTTAATACATCAACATCAGCAATCAGAGGAAGATACACGTTTCTGGATGGGGGTAGAGTGCATATCCAAGTGCATCCAACATGCTTCCAGTATCTCAGGTAGGGACACTGACCTGGGCAGCATGTTCATCAGAGGCCACAAAAGCTTGAAGAGACTCAGAAAGGGAGCAATTCCAAGTGCCCCTCTTATTTCCCCAAGGATTCTTTCACCAGTCCCCATTACGTGACTCGACTCTGATGTAAGAATTAGGGTATGAGATCAAATTACCATCTGGGCCTTACTTTAGCTTCTGTCCTTCCCAGTTCAGTTTTCCCTGTAACAGCGCACACCGCTATGGCTTCCAGACAATGGATTTCCACCTAATGCAGCAGCACGCAGGGAGGAGCAGAGAAGTCTGTGTGTTATTGGCATGCCCTAGGTAGTAAGATACTAAATATTAGCAACTACTGGGCATCTATCTAGACATGAATAAAATTAGGGCAGCAAAAGGTAAGACAAGATGATTACATTTTCAAATATGTAATGTGTTCCGTGAAAAATAAGTGTAAAAATGTTGTTTAGAGATATGAGTCAGTTTGGGAAGGCACTTTTAAACTGGGGTGGTTAATACGTTATCTAACAGAATGACAGAAGCTACGAGGACATCAACAGACTTCAGCACAGAGAGCTCTCCTATTATTATTTCTGCCTTTGATTGGGTTTCAAAAGCTGCTTGGCCACAACTGAGAAAAATCTAAAGCTTACAATTTAGGGGACAAATGAAACATTTAAAAATGAAAACAGACATTAGAACTAAAAAGGAGGAAAGAAAAACCAGAAGAAAACATGTACTTTCAAAACCATGGAATCTACCTCCAGGTTAGCCAACTGGAAAGAGTCATCAATTCTCTTTCCTGTGGCCCAGCAGGGTGCTCATTAGTTCAAAACAATATATTTTTTTGTTTTTCTAGTCTAAAGTCAGTGTGATGGACTATTAGGCAACTCAGTTACAGATGATGTTTCCTGTAACGTCAAAAGCTGGCTTCCACTCTGCTCATCTGCAACTAGCAGACAGGCATCTCATAGACTCTGAGGGACTTTGCTTGGTCAAACCAGCATGAAAAGATCCCTGTGGGATTTTACACCAACAGATAAGGCCTGACATGCTTTGAATTAGAGGGAAATTCATGCTTGTATGGCTATATTCCCTTCATCTTCTAATTGCTTTAATTGGTTTCTTCCCAGAAGAAGGTACAACTGTATTTAGGGATCATCAAATAGAAAGGTCATTTTAAACCCACTTCTCATTTACAAGCCAGTTCACGGACTGACAATGCTGAACAGGAACCTCTGTAGCAGAACGAGCCGTGTCTGAGCCAGGCAGCGAGTGCAGCCAAAGAGCTGAGCTCTGTAGGAGAAGCACCAAGACAGTGCTTCCCCTCAGACGAGGCCTCCCCCAGTGCTGCACGTGCCCTTCCCACCACGCTCTGATCTGTATTCCACACTGCTCTCACTCCAACTGCAGCCTGATTACTCTTGGTCCCTCATTACCCCACGCTTCCCTACAATAAACTGCGTAAGCCACTTACCTGCCTGTAATCCTGAGAAATCCAAATAATTCTGAATGAGTTTTTGTTCCTCAGTTCCCTACCCTCCTACCCCTCTCTGACTTCCTCAGCTTTATTTTGTCAGCAGCACATTTAAGGCGGTTTTGAAATTACCTTCTGCTCAGGGTCACTGCAGTGAGTTTAATCCCCACCCCCCCAAGCACATCAGTGCTTTCACTCCCATCTGATTTATTTATATTGTTTATTATGAGAGGCCAATCAATACAAGCTGGAATTCAAACATTCCTGTTTGAATTACACGTACAAACAGTCATCAAGAGATGGAAGACAACTGCTGTAGCCCAGATCATCCCTCTAATATATGGACAGCTTATAGGTAAGGAGGCTCCTAGCGATGAATTTTTATACCTTGACTCCTGCTTGACCCCAATGTTGGTTTGGTTACTGGAAACTAAGGAATTGAAACATCATCAGAAATTCCACAGAAGAGGCTTGGGCAAGGGATCTCTGTGTTTCTAATCCAAAGCCAGGAGGACTGTATTTTAAAATGGGCTTTCTGAGTTGACAGTTCCTTTATTAGCTTCTGCACACACAGGAATGTTAGCAAAACACCATCAGACCGTACCAGACAGTCACGTCAAGCAAATGTTGCAAGCAGAAAAGCGTACGGAGAACTGGAACTTGAAGGCAAACCAAAGCACTAACCTCAATTGTAGCCTAGGTTAGGCATTAAACCAACCTAAACGGGATGCTGGAAGCACAGTAGAAAGCAAATAGCTGTTGGCTTCCCTCTGCAAACCGCTATCCCTTCTAAATGTTAATGGTCAGCACGATCCTCAGACACGGTTCACAAGCAGCTGCCGGGTGTCTCTGAACACAGCTGGTGGTTACAACTCAAGGAACACTGCAAATTAGAAAAAATGAAGGCAGAGAAAGCATTTGTACAAGGGTCCTCCTAGACAGAGGTTATGCTACAGACAGACTAAAAATAACATGTAAAATGGCAACTCAGCGTCTACTGTCATCAATTGGGGGGGGCTCTGGGACTAGAAAGCCAATCACTGCCTAGCTATCAGCTTCATAGTTACATTCCCCACCTAGCTGCACCTCCTTCCATTTCTCCGTCCTTTATTACCTCGTTACTGCTCTTCCCTCTCCATCCTCTCTCTAGCATGGATCCTTTGCAACAATCTTTTATAAGCCATCACCTTCCTTTCCAATGATTCTTCTGAAAAAGTTTTCTGTTTTTCCTTGCTGATGCAAGGTCTTCTGTCACACCAGAGCTGCACAGGTCCATCCCATGTGAATGGCCCAGGGTGTTGGGCATTCAATCCCAGCCTCTCCAAACTCCTCCCAGTTTTGACAGTGTCAGGCTTCGCCCTTATATCTGGCTAGGTGAGTTCCAGAAGTCTCTTTGAAATTTTGTTTTATTTCACCATTTATGCACAGAGAATATTTTGGCTTCTCTATCAATACATTGCTGCTTGGTAACTCCCAGTTTGAATGCTGATTGTGTTTTGCATAAAATTAACTAAATTGCAGCCCTTCTGTTTCATTGGTACTTTTTGTCTGCTTCCTTCCTGAACAATGTCGGGGAGATTGCAAGCTGACTACAATTCTCTTTCCTAAGCAAGAGGAAAACAACATTTAAGAGCCCAATCAGTACAAGTTTCCTGATGCCTGTTGGGTTTTATAAGCTATATTGTACTCTGGCATTTAACAATTTCTGTTCATTTGATTCACTTTAGGAAATGAATGTAATGATTGCCACAGTGTTCTGCACTGCTGTTGTCTATGATAAATATGGAACAGGTAAAACAACAAGCTTGTTCTTTTTTTTTTCTGTTTAAAAATTCACTGAGCTAACAAGTTATTTGTGTAATGTCAAACTAATGAGAGGTCTTTGCTCTTGCATTCCAATATTCCACTGCCATAGGGAGGTCTGCTGTATTAGGCTGTATTTCCAAGACAAGATCAACAGTGGTGCCAGACTTCCCGACGTGTTGATAAAACACACGAAACCCTACTCAGGTGTTGCCTGTTGTCCCCACAGGTATGAAAGTTCCATCAATAAATGGCACATTTTCAAAGAAATGACCTGCCTTCATTGAAAGAAACTCTAATACCAAAGAAGTTTCAGGGCTGTGAACTGGGAGCAGAGGGAGATGTTCATCTGCTACCTCAAGGGGAGCACAGCTCTTGGCCCAGCAAGTGGGATCCACACATTACACAAGGAGACACATCATTCACCTGGAGGTCTTGGTGTATGAAGCAGCAAGACGCCTGAAAGGTAATGCTGCAGCAGAGACCCTGCTGTAATTCTGCTCCTTGACAGACACCTCCCTTCACCTCACAGCACCTCGCTGTCGGCAGCAGCACCGAACCTTCCTCTTGTGCAGCATCCACAGGGGAGGAGCTTGGAGGGGCAGAGCAAACAAGCAAGTTTGGGGTGTAACTCAGTGGAAACTAGAAACGTTTCCAGAGAAAAGGGAAATCTTTGGGGAACATTCCTCTAATGTCTGAAAGTATGAAAGGTGGCAGGTCAGAGACATCCAAGGCTGTCCCTGGCTGCAGTGACTGTTTCTAAAGAGCAGCAGTCATGTTCCAGGCTTGCTGAGCCTTCGCTTTCTCAAGGCTCTGGGGGAGCAGCAGTCAGTGCCATGGCTGCGAGCAGCACGGGGAGCCTGCCCAGGCAAGGAGAGAGGGCAAGCTGATAATGATAAGAAAGTGTGATGAATTATTCCTGTGCTTGTCATCTTTATTTAAGTTACTGCCTTTTGCATTCAGGGGAACCACAGTCCTTACGAAAGAGTTGCTCTGGATTTCTTAATATTAGGAGACAGTTGTGATGTTTTTCCTGCCCTGGGCATAATTAGACTCAAAGCATTTTTAGTGCATTTTCTTCTCCCTGTTTCTTTATCCAAAGAATCCAAAGTCCATTAACAAGTCCTTGCTAAAGTCTTCTGGAGACTGATCCTTTCCCTGTGCTGTAGCATAGAGAAGAAAAAGCAATGGTTGCAATGCAAAATGCCCAAATCTTTTGCTTGCCTGTTTGTTTCCATTCTTTGAAAAGGTTGCTACTACATCTTCCCTTCTGAAAAACAAGACTTCTGCACATCAGTGCAATAAAGAAACTTTCATAGGGATTCCTGATACTGTATAAGATGGAAATAAAGTTCTGCTGCTTCATACACAATCTTGAGAAGAGATTTCAGCAATCCAGAGTCTCTGTCTCTCCAGCAGTCGCTTTTGTCTGAGCTCTGCACCTCAGTCTGACGGGCCCCTGGACGTTTGTTCCTGGTGCACACCACAGCATAGATCGCTACTTAACCCAGGCAATATTAGTTTCTTTGTCTACATCCAGTTCTTATTCTTCAGAATAGAAACCGTAAGCAACAAATACAACATTGGAACATAAGAAAAAAATAAAATAAATCAGCATCCCCCAATGCTGTCGTGCAGTGCAAACAGTCTTCCAGACCATAATAACAGAAAACAGCATTCTCAAAGGTGCACATTTGGTTAGGTCTCTGCCCGATTCCTCCCTAGCAAGAGCTGCAAAACATTCTGATTTCTGGTCTTACTATACCAGCAGACTCCTTCAGTGCAAGTAGCTTATTTACCTCCCTAGCATTCTGTCATCTTAGGTAAAAAGCAATACTATCCTTGCATGGTCCTTGCCCTCGGCTATACTCTATTCTCCTGGCCCTTCCAGGAAGAACTCTTCCCCTTCCCCTGGTTAATTTAGGGATCTCTTCTAGCTTGAGTTCACCTTTCTCAACTAACCAAGGCAGCACACGTGGTTCGAGGGCTTGTCTCACACAGACATCAATTATCTTCCAATTTGCCTCAGTACAAAGTTAGTTTGGTGCACACCAATCCATATCACAGCTGCAACCCATTGGTGACTTTTGTTCTGCTCTTTCCAAGGGATGAGCCTCCAGCTTCCAGAAAAAAACCCAACTTGCTATTTGTCCATAACTACATAATCACATAATACCTAATTTCCTACCATTCCTGGCATCCTTGTCCTGAGGTCACCTAGCTCTCTCCATATGACACTGATTGTTCTTTCCCAGAGCTATACAGCACCTGCATAACATCTACAAGCAAACACAAATCCCCTTCCTGGTTCTAGAAGCTTGAGGACCCATCAGACAGTCTGGACAGACAATAGGAAGAAAGAATAAAGGATTTTTCCACACAGGAGTGGTGAATACAGCTCAGGACAAAGGATGAGCAGGCACATGTGTCCTGCAGACCACTCCAGGCCCTGCTCCCACCAAGCCTGGTGACTTCCCACTCCTGCAACTTCTGCTGTGTGACTTCAGGCTATTCAAAACAGTGATAAGGGATTTTCCTTTTTAGCTGTGACCTTTTAAACTGAAGGAAAACAATATCAACAAAGAAATAAAACAATCACCCTTAAGTGCCTTCAGTTGGAAAAAAAACCCAAAAAACAACCCAAACAAAACAACAACAAAAACCCAAAATCCCAAAGCAAAAAACAAACGAACAGAACAACAAACAAAAAACCCCAAACCAACAAAACCAAACCAACAAAACCCCCAACCAAACAAAAAACCACCAAAGCCAACAAACCAGACCTGAAGCAAAGGGTATTTTTCCTAGGCTGCTGTAGAGACTGAAGCTGTGTTGCTCAGTTCCCAGTGCCCATTCCTGGTCACGCACACGGCTCTCAGAACAGCGCGTAGTCAGTGGCAGGGAGCATCCGAGGAAGGCACCAAGTCCTGCTTTCAGAGCAGGCAGTCAGCCCTCCACCCTGAATGGGCCAGGCAAGGGCTGTGGAGATGCAGCTACATTTTTAAAGCATCCCAGGTTAGTATTTGATTTTACTACCACGGGAACTAGGCTTAGGGACTTACTTCCAGGAAGCTGAGGACTGTGAGTGCAGGGAAACAGTTCCCTGGACAGACTAAACTATCTCTGCCTGAGCTAGGCAGGCACATGCCTGGACACCTGCCATGGCACACTCACTGTGCTTACCCTGAGCAACACTCCATATTTCTGTCTGGGACTATCTGACAAGAAACATAACACAGGAACATTATTCAGATCTCCTTTTTTTGTTTTTTTTTTTCCCCCTTGGAATATAAGGAGCCTTTGCCTGGCTATGACAACATCCTGGCTTTGCAGCCCTTCCTACATGACCAGGTGTATGTAACCTGCCTCCATTTGTTCAGTGCACACAAAGCAATGCTGGGAGTACCAGCATTCAAGTCAATTCTTAGTCCACCTCATTAGCCACAAGCTCTCCCTTAAGGGCTATAAACTAAAGCTATCCTAGTGCACAGCCAGCATCTTTCTGATCCTCCTTTCACCTATTCATAAGAGACAAAATGCTGCACAACAGAATGTGATAAAAATCAGCATCCTGGGTATTGCTACTCCCAGGCACTGATCTGGAACAGAAACTTATGTATAGAGGCCAGAATTCACTAATTACCTCATACTTACGTAGTAATACTGGTATCAGTTGAAGAAAATGCTCTGACACAAAGAAACAAAACCAACTCACCTCAGTTATTTGTAGTCTATCAGCTACACATGGGGCTCTGCAAGCAAAAAGGCAGTGTGCCACATTCTCAGGGGTGCTCAGTTCCCACCAAGAACCACCTCTTCAGTGGTTAATTGAGAGTTAAGTGCCAAGCTCTTTGGAAAAAATGTCTCTCTAAGCAAAGCAATGGAAACTGCTCAAGATCGAGCAGAGTCCTTAATAAAAGAAAACAGACCTCAACTTCTTTCTACTTATCATAGAAGTATAAAGAATGTGTAAGTAGTAGTTTTAATTTTCAGGCATCTAAGGAACCTGGGATACTAAGAAACTTCCAAAGCAGATGGGCAAGCCAGTCCCTTCACCCCATCACTGGCTTCAGGAAAGCCCCAACCTTCAAAGCCCTGAGGCACAAAATACTGGAGACACTAAGCAAGTGCTGGGCAACCATAATTAGCTACTTATATGCACATCAACTTTGCCTGCACTCTCCCATGCCAGACAAACTGCCCTACTTATAAAATAACCCATAACGGATCTGCCAGAGGCAATCAAGGCAGTCAGGGCCAGAACGGGATTAGAGATCTAGGGATTTCCAGTCCCCTGAAATACCCATTAAACTGTATCGCTCTGGTCTGCTGCCAGCTATTAGGAAATTACCCTAGCAAGGAGCATTCCAAAGAGAACTTGCAGACAGGCTCAAGCTCTCCTACAAACCATATTAACTAAATGGCCAGTTTGGCTAGGGAACAACGTTATAAATACTTAAGCTGCAAATTAAAAGCCCGTTTGAGAGCTGCGCTGTCAAGCTGGTTGTCATCTCAGCTGCGGCATCACCGGTACACGAGCTCGTTTCACAGCTAAAACCTACAAATCCCACCCATATTTGAAGTGTGAGTCTCTGGGAAAGTTACTGACTGTCCCTTGAGATTTGCCAGATTTGAGTTAGTCTGCGTGTATTTTAGGACGTGGGAGCAGATGCCTCTGCAAGGCCCGGTTCAGGCTGCGGGAGGGCGACGCAGCGCCAGGAGATCTCTTCCTCCCCGTGAAGCCAACCATGATGCGCTCACTCTGCTGCTGGCCCCACAGGCGGGCAAGGCTCACCCCAGACTGTCCCTCGCTGTCCAGGCTAAGGGCTTGTGCCCCGTGGCTAAGGAGCAGTTCAAGGCAGCGGCACTGGCCCGCAGCAGCGGCAGCGTGAAGGGCCGTCCTTCCTAGCGGGGTCTTAGACCGCAAATCCGCACCTGCCAAAAGTCAGAGTGGAGCGTGACAAGGCATCCGGAAGAAGGCAATGCCACCTGCGGGCCACAGCACACAGCTATCTTCTGAAGGCAGACGCAGCTTGTTCTAGTCACAGCTAACAAACCCCCCCCACTGAACAAACGCTCCCGTCCTCAGCTCGCACACAGTGACTGGATATTCTTCATCCCTCCAGGGCAGCATTGCCACGGCCAGGCATGGCCAGGGTACTTATTGGGAGAGGACAATGTCCTTTAACAGGGACAAACTTTGAGGAGGTCAGGCTCAAGAACCTGGATTGAGGGGAGCACCCTTGGACAAGGTGGGATTTCCTCCTCAGCACTCACTTTCAATTATTTATATATATATATTACTATTTTTTTTTTAAATTTTTAAAGAGATTAACAAATATCATTTCATTAAGAAACATCCTTTCATTCAGGACAATCAAGTGACCTTGGCCGACTCAAAGGACTGCCCTTTGTGCAAATGCAGATTTCTGGGGAAAACCAGGCTTATTTAGTTGCAAAACAACAGAAAAGCCCAACTGACAGAGCTGTAGAACTAGTGCTAGAACTCTTCTTGCATTTCAGTAGCCAATGAAGCACTACATAGGACTGAAAAACTAAACATTTCTAGATAAAACTGTTAATAAATAAATGAAGAGGGAAGCAAAAACCAAATCAGAATCCTGTTCTCCAATATGAATTTCTCTAACACCAGAAGTCATTACACTTGGCAGGAACAGCAATTTGTAATTGTCTCTAAGTGCACATGAGAACTGATGTGCTGAATACATTCTCCACCTCAAACACAGGAAGTGTGAGGCAATTTTGGTAAATTCCTAGAGCCTGGGCAAGCAGGCAGGTGGTACGCTCTGCAGTTGCAGCCCCAAAAGGATTGTTCTGTCTAAGAACATTACCGTGCCTCAGAAGAAAGCTGACAGTTTCAACGTGACCTCTGTGGCTGGCAACAAACAGTGCCACAAAAGCTCGGTGTGCTACCCATTCCTTTTTCTGCTCTGGTCCCAGTAACTCTGCATAGGGCGTGGTGCTCTTAAAGGCCTCAGTAACTCCCAGATGGGCTAGCTGTGGGATAAACACAAACCTTTTAGTCTCTTCCCAAAAAATTACCTGCTTCTTTTTAGGTATCAGCAAAGTCTCAGACCTGTACCTGGGGGATGCTCGCACACTGTACACATCACTCCAAGATCAGCTAAATAATACCTGCTTATTCCTTAATCTTTTGCCCCATCTTGATTCTCTGCTATCTAATTATATTTACTCATAGCCAGCCCTTGTGGGGAACATTAATTTGGGCTTTCCTTTCATATGTAGCTAAGTGGAACAACAAAAAAAAAATAATTTAAGGTTCCTTATGAGGCAGACGAGACTTTGGGCCTTAATTCCAGCAAGCAACTCCTTCCCAGAGGGAGCTTTTCTGGGAATAAACCCAAACACATCAGTTCTAAAGTGTTGCCAAGAGGCCTCTTGAGAACAATTTTCAGGTGCCTCACGCTACTGTACTCCCTGAGAAACCCTTTCCACGTTGGGCTACATCTTCCACAGTCCAGTTTTCTCCTCTAGTAAGTGTAAGCACATTATTGTAACAGCTCTATGGTCATTTCTTAAGAAGGGTGGTTTTGGTTTTTTTCATTTGAAAAGCAAAAGTATCAACAAGCTTTTTGTGGGGCTCTTAAGCCAATACACCTTTCATTTCAAAGGAGACTATTTGTCTTTGTGACGTATCCTTCTGTTTCCTACTCTACACAGAGTAGGAAGAATCTTCTTTAATACACAGGGAACTCAAACCATGGAGGAAAACCAAACCAAACCAAACCAATGATTTGCCCAATAGCAAAATACAAGCCATTTGTGGCACGAGGCAGAACAGCTGCTTGCCAATGAACCGCAACACTACCCAACAGTTAACAAAAGGCACTGAAGAAGCCTGTGGTATCCAATTGCAGCGGCTGGGGAAAGACAGAGGAACAGAATGTGGTGAGCCAGGTTGGAGTTTGGCCAGGCAACAGAGATAATGGTTCTTTATGAAAGGTGCCAAAGGGTATTTCACGAACACATCTGTTCAGGCCTGAAGGTTTGCAGTACAAATCAGCCAGAGTACCTTGCGTTTCTGCTGAGGCAACATTTCAGTCCAAAATAAGAAAGCAGCATGTCCTCTATCAAACCACCACAGAAACTAGGTGTTCTATAAAAAGTCAAAGCTTTCTTACTAGCCAGACTCAACAGGATTGCAAACACAAGATGGTCCATAAACTAGCACCAGATAAGGAGTGTCTTCTGACTCTTGATTTTGGTACCACCACGTTATGAGTCCCATTCTTACTCTGAAGTCAGTATGACCAGAGTTTCTGCCTCTGGTTCTTGTAACAGACAAGTCATTCAGCCTCATCTGAACATCCAAGAACAGATAATTTCAATCTTCTAATTATGTTTTAAGATAACCAAGAAAAAGGTCTTGTTAACACATTATTTACAATACCTTCTTTACTATGCGTTATTTCTCCTACCTATATGAAAAACATTGGGGTTAAGTATTTTTTGTTGAGAACACATCACAAGAGTAATACAGCAGACAGATGAATGCAAGCGTTTTTCAGCTATTGCGATAAGCAGGGACAAGAACAGTAATCTGAAAATATACTCACATCAGTGATACAGAAAGTTACAAAACAGTGAAAAGGAATTGTACTCCAGTGTATGTGCCATTGACAAGTAACAGCAATAAGAAGTCTTGTTTCCAAGTTGATCAGACTGCATTAGGGATGTACTCAGTTTTGTATTACCAGCCCCCTCCAAATTACCACTGTCATTGTGAACTGTTGCCAATACAACTGAGCTACTTAATTTCTATGGCAAGCCTCTTTCATCGAGATGTCCCCACTGTTTGCTCTATAAAATCTTGCCTCATAAGAGTACTTAGACCTTCAGCTTTTCCACACAGAGTACCCCAGCCGTTCACAAAGAGCAATGGGATCAACCTTCGGAGTCTCTCCTTTTGCAGCAGCTGCCACAAGACGCCCCCAGCCATCTTGTCGCCAGATGCGCATCGTAATCGTTCCACCAGGGACAATATCATTGTCCTGAAACGTAGACTCATCTGGCAGATCTGCTGTAGGGAGTTAGAAAAGAAAACCAAGTCAACACATCATCAGAGAAGACAATGACCAGCTTTAAAAAAAAAAAAGAAATAAAAGTTAGGAAGTTAGATGGTGACTGGATTGGTTTAGCTGCGCTGGTGTGCTCTGATTTTACTGTCACAACACATCAAGGATGCCTTGGGTTCAGTTGAGCCAAAGCTATGAAAACACAGATACACTCCCAGCCTAGAAAAGGCTACAATAGAGTGCTCTTGTGATAACATGCTTTAAATCCACAGGAAGCTGCAGGTAACGTGTGAAGTACCAAGACTGTAGGAGAAATATAATGAGTGTTTGGATACACACAAGTGTGTCCTTAGTCTAAAAAGAAAGCACCAAGTTTGTTTGATCTTAGAAAGCAAATAATAAGAAGAGTTGTTTTGTTTTAAACACCAAGTCTAAACAAGTTTCAAGGGCTTTCTCTGCTTGTTACCCCCAAAGCCAAGTTCTCCACCACCACACACTCAGCTCCTGTAACAGGACACAATCCTAACCATGGAGAGGTCAGCCAGAGCCTCGCTACAGCTCTTCCAGGCTGAGGTGAACCTGCCAGGTACTGGCACTGACCATTGACAATACTAAGCATGAATTTAGAGGTCAGCACTTGCAATCTCTAGCCTAAAAAGTAGACTGTTATCTTTAAGTAGAAAGCAAATGTAAGTGTTAAGTCAAAAGCTGAATTTCAAGTGCAGTACAGTAAAAAGAGGAAGGCAGAACCCCAACCTTAGTCCGGGACCTAAACACAGCCATAATTAGAAGGTAAGGAGATCCCACAAATAACCTCCAAGAATCCCAGACGTTACAGGTTCTCACCTTCATCCAGATACTGAAGCCGCTGGAAATGAACTGGGATCCCAGTCAACAATTCTAAATGGGATTTAAGCTTCTTCAGAGTCAAGTCATTTTGGCATCGAGGAAGTGAAAAGATCTCATTAGTTTCAGCCAGATGGATCTGGACAGTGAAAGTCGGCAGGGGCAAGAAAGGCATGGTGGTGAAGTAGCTCCTGCCCAGGAAAAAGCTCAGGGGACATGCCTCTTAGAAAAAGCTCAGAAGTTTTAGAAGGACAGGGGTTTAGATTTGGTAGTAATTTTCCCCTCCCCTAGACATTCCCCTTGCATCATCAAAACTTCCCAAGTATAGATCCCACTGTGTATCAGAAGCACCTTATGGTATCCAAGCAGCATAAACTGACATCACAGAAGTGATGTAACAGCCTGTGTGAACTTACCAGGGACCATCACAGAAAGTAAGACACCAGAGAGGTTACAGAAAGATTTTTGTTCCTGCCCATCTTTTGATTTTCACTAAGATGACATTAGGCTTACTTGAAAGACAAGTAGGAGAGAAACAAAGTAACAACTTGCATAAATACCCAAAATTGCCCGTATTTTATGTTCCCGTTTTCTTTGTTAAAGTCTAGATCTCAATCTATATGTTTAGCCTAATACATAATAAAAACATCATATTGCTGTTTGATTTCTGTTTCCAGTTCACTACAGGGAGGTCTTTGTGCCCAAACTCAAAGCATGTGGACTTTACTGGTGGGTGTGGAGCGTTTCTCTCCACACTTTTGCATCAGCTAAAATCCTGCAGAGAAAAAGAGAGGAGAGGTCAGACAGAGGAAAAGCTACTTCAGATCTCTGGACTTGTAATGCATTTTTTACTACATAGCATGATGAATGCCACGCTCAACTCACCTTTGACAAATGACAGCATTTACACTAGAGAGAGGTTTCATGAACTAAAATACACTCACACCCCACCTATGACAAAAGTCAGTTACCACAAGTTGGTTTATAAAACAGTCACAGGATTTATTGAGATAAATACAAATAAAAAGTTACATAGATTCTCTATTCTGACACACAAATGACACTTCCAGAGTGTCCCCAATTAACTGGGTTCTAAACAACACTGTGTACAGACACAACTGCCACTGGGGCAGCACCGACCGATGCCAAGTGTGTATCGCACACAAGATACCAGCGAGCCTGAATGTTACTCAGCACAACTAACTGGCTTTGGATTACAAGTGCTTGAGAACTTCCTACAGCATCCAAGCAATATTGCACCCACTAACGTTATCTGGGTGTTCCTTACCTAGAAATGTTTAAAAGTGATAATAGTTACTGCTGTTGTGGATCAACTACCTAACTTTGATCCATCTGGCTTTTAAAATACATATTTTTGCATAACTCAAACAACCCAGAGAACTGTATGTGAACACACTGCTTTACTCATCATTGCATACGTTTGTCTAGTACAAGACATAAAGTGCAGTCTTTAGTCATGCTGAAACAATTTCTAGTTTAAAACTAACCCCAAAAGACAAACCTTGTAGAGGATAAATTTGTTTAATAGAGCTGCACATTGTCTACAAAAAACCCACCCCAAAACTAAGATATCCCCCTATTAGTGCATGCAACCGTATAGTTTTAACAAGAGGTTTTTTAAGCACCCTACTGAAATCGTATCATTTAAAACAGATATGATTTCTGGAGGCAAAGAGGTACCAAAACATTGTTAAAAACAAAGAACTTTCTTCAGCCTTTTAGTGAACTTCCATAGCTGGTGGCTTAACTGCTTACACATTGTAATTAAAACCTCTTAGTGAGTACTAACCAAACATGCCAACACATATGGAAGCTTGTGTTTTCCAGTGGATTACTGCAAGTAAAGGTAACTGAGATCATGTGACAAACAGAAACCTAGGTTGAGTTAATGTTCAAACTGTTTAATTTATATACAATACATATCAAATATACTTACATATACACACTTAAAAAAATTTGTTCAGTGCTGAGAAATTTAATGAACTGATAATAAAAAAACAACACCAAAAAAAAAAAAGCCAAAAGTAAAACCTTGTCAGAAAGGCCTTAGAAAATTGGAACTGTTAGAAAACACCAGTATAATGCCAGCATTAGAAAAAGATACTAGAACTAGAAAAAATTAACTTTAGGATACTTTTTGTTAAGAAATTGCAATCATAAAAAGTCTGTACTGAAGAAGCATTTGTTTTAAATTATAAAAAAGTTGTAAAAAATTAAATGTAGAATGTTGCAGAATTTACAGAGTTTATACTGTTTGCTGTAAGAGCAGTGATAGCAGTGGTATAATTCTGCCTGCAACTTCCAAAAAGCATTTTGTGATCTCAGAAGAAATCAATTAGTTACAAATACTGTACATGTTATAATACAAGACTAGTTAAATGAACATACAAAACTGAGCCCTCCAAAAATACAGAACTCAGCTGAGGAACCTACTTGCTGTATTGCAGACAAGACAGATTTCAAACAAAACTAACAGGGAAAAAGTGATTGCTGTAAAAACCTTCACCCATGTGAACTACTTACTAGTATAACAGTGAAGTAAGGGGAAATTTACACAGGTGTTGTATTCACAGAGATAAAGTAACATTACATGAAACCATTTTTTTTAGTATTTAAACAATTTTTTGACCAGGACAAAGTTACAATCCACAATCTAAAAGTAAAAGGGTTTCTTTTTCAGGTCCCACATTATCTGCAGATCTGAGACACAACAGAAAACAGGACCCACCAAAAAGTATTAGCTTTATATTTTTAAAACTGGTCAGAAGCCATCAAATTTTATTAACAGAACTTTGTTCTATTTGCGTATTTCTTTCATCTGTAACATCTGTTCAAATACACAGAAGAATCCTACTTATCTCAGTAACCTTAATTTGGGTTTTTTTGGTTATATTCTTACCATACAATCAACAGATGTTATAGAGCAAGTTGCATCAACACTTTTCCTCTAAACATTTGTTATTTGGGTTTTTTCAGAGTTGAGAGGTCTTTTGTTTCTTAGAAAAAAGCAGCCAGCTGTTTGGGGTCTGAACATTGGACCAGTTCGAAGGGTTTTTTTAAATGAGGTGTGTATATAAAACAAACTAACAAAGACTTCACTCTCTGTAACACTACAGAAACAGCACATGCTGCAGGAACTGAATCCCTTCAATGAAATGTACTTTGCTAGGGCAGAGTGAGTAATCTTCAGTTTGGGAAATTTACAGTCTACCTACTACTATGAGAGCCAGCAGGAGCAAAACCAGACATGTTGACACCTGTAAGGGTACAGCTCAGAAACAACAAATTAATAGAAAAGTCACAATATACAAAGAATCTTGAGCTCTCTGTGCTTTGAAAAATACCACATTATATCAAGTAAAAACGAACCATGCCTTAATTCTAGCAAAATAACTATAAAATGAAATGGGTTTTGAGCTTTTTGCCACTGATACAGAATTAAGTTCACCATTTTTTGTTAAAACACAAAACTATTCACATATATACACTTTTGTTCATTTAAAATGTAATACTTGAAACAGTACAAAAACTACAGTAGAAGTGAGGAAAAATATATCTTCATGTAAGTTTGCTACAATCAGCTTTTAAAATTTAGGAACCGTTTTAAGCTTATAGCAGACTGCTCTACCACTGGAAATGTTTTGTTTAAAAAATAAAATATGAATTCCAATTACAGCAAAACACCGAGCATGGTGTAAGACTTTACACACAATACTTAACTGCAGGTGAGATCAGTTATCATCCACATTCACAGAAAAAAAACAAACACAAAACCAAAAGGAATTGCTCACACATCAGACAGACAGCTGCAGATGTAACATGGTCATGAAAGGAAGATCATAACAATTCTCAACAGATCTTTTCCAGCTCAAGTAGGTAACAAAAAAAATGTTCATTTGTCCATATTATTCATAGTAACTGCAAATATAAGGTCAATAACTGTTCTGATGTTCAGTGTTTACTGCAGAACACCACATCAGTTTGTTTTTTCAATGGTAGTGTTGTTCATGTTACCCTGTTTCAGTTTTATAGTGGCGAAGAAGGACACATCTTGATCTCTATCAGACTGCAGGGCTAGAATAGTCTCTTCTGCAGCTTCTAGATGAGGATTGCCAACACTTTTAAAGTAAGCTAGAATAAGGGGAGAAAAAGACAATTTTAGTCGAAGTCAAAAGAATAAATTCTAGGGCATAAGTAGTGCAGAAATACAGAGGACGCCAAAAAACACCTGGGGTAGCTCATCAAATTTATAGGCTCCTGAGAACAAGCTACAGGAAACTAAGGAAGCTGGCAGAGAATAAGAAGCAGCATATTTCTTTCATCTTGTTAGATACTTCAATATTTCTAAGATAAATTCCTATAAATTCCTTTTGCTGAACCCTAAATAGAAATGCAGCAACAAGCAAAAGCAAGCTTAGGAAGCTGCCACTGTCAGTGCATTACAAAACATTCTCCATGCTTTTTTTCTGAAAAAGAGACAGGAGAGGTGATTTCTGTGCATCTCCCTTTGAACAATCAGACAGAGAATGATTTCCATTTGTTTTTGAGGAATTCCAGTACAGGAAATTATAGCAGCACACAAAATTGCATTCTTTCCTAGTACAACCATTAGCTTAAGACTAAAATGACACAGCAAACCACTTCAGAAAAAGGTGTAACACTTCTCCTGAAGGATTCCAAAGATGACTACTTCAGTAACAAAGGTTTCAATCAAAATAATCTAATGTGATGTTTAAGAAATAAGGAAAAAAACCCCAACCAAACCCACCACAAAAACCCGTTGTATTTGCCATATACATCAGAGACCAAAAATAACCACCTGCAGCAGCATCCAGCAATTGCTGTGCTTCTTGCTCTACCCAAGGACGTCACTGCCCTCTAGCGATAAAATACAGCACTTGCCAGATTGCCGATGCCCGCGTCAAGCCCTTGAAGGGTGATGATCAAATACACTATGACAGAAAAGCCACCCCAGCGTACGTCCCTAAATCTACAGTCCTGAATCTGAACCCAAACCCAGTAGCCCAGATTACAGTGTAAAATTCTGTTTTCAGTATAAACAAAACCAAACAGCCTTTTAGCAGTCGCAGCAATTCATAAAGGACTGCAGTGGCAGAGGACAGCACATTTGTGAGAAGTGATCTCAAAGCACGTGACTGACCACACCTTTCTCCAACAACGTTTGCCTCAGAGCCTTGGCGAGCAGAACCCTCACGTTTGGCACAGGATCCGAAACAAGACTTAAAAGGCTGGGGAGTAAGTGTTCAACAAATTGGTCGACAGGCATACATTCTTCTTCTACTACGGCCTACAAGAACACAGAACAGAAGCAAGATCTATGTTAAAAATACGCTATTTGCAATTCCTTTCTATCTTACCCCTAACTTGGCCTATTTAAAAACAGTCAGCGTTTAACTCTGAACAAATACACCCTATGTTGGTGAAATAAGTACAATCTTCAAAATCCTCTCATGAAAACACATCTTACCATTCCACAGTTCACCTGAAAATGACTCAACAAGAGCACGTAATTTCCTTTCAACTATATTTTAGGAAATACTGCTCTCTTCCCTGGGATCACCTTTTTGCCTTTAAACATTCAACCCTTGCTCCTCATTGCTACTGCAGCAAGGATTTTTGGATTGGAGCAGGGTGGTTAAGTGGAAATAAAGAGAGAAATAGTTCCTGGTGTCTAGCACCCATTGGTAGTTTGAAGAGCTCTCGTGAGCCTTTATCCTAGGCATGTCAAAGCACTAGAAAATGCATCTCCATTTAGGACTTAATTCCTGACTTTGCTACTGGGATGCCAGAAAGTGCAAGGATCAGCTATCTCAGCTGGAGACACATACCAAAACAAGGACCTCAGCTTCCAAACTGGATAGCCACATGCTAGTACCAAGACCAGACCCACTATGCTGCTGTCTTGTCAACCCACAGAATCACAGAACCCAACAAATAACAAAAAACCCCAGAAGTCTAAATTTCTGGTTTGCCCGCGTTGCTGAAAAACCCCACGCTGTCTCCAAATTAAACATACACATAGAAACACAGGGAGAGAACATTCTAACCTGACAAATGAAGGCAAAAGCTTGTCTGCCAACCCACTTGGAGCAGTGACGAAACCGCACAACGAGTTCATTAATGAAATTTAAACCCAGTGCATTTGCATTGTTTGCATAGAACTTCCGTAGTATTGCTACAACCTGGGAAGCAAAGGAAGGGAGAAGGGGAAAAGGAGGAGGGAAAAAGGAGAGATGAGATTTAAGCTGTAGCCCTTAAAAAGTTAAAAAAGCATCATTTCATTTCAATCCTAGAAAGGGGCGCCAAAACCATATTCAGTGTAATCAGCTCTGCCTGCAGGATTTAATAAACTGCTGGAAAATAAAGCTCAAGTTTTTTTTTTAAAAGTTGTTTGCTCATGTGAAACAAACAAAAGCCACTAAAAGACATTGAAACAAGTTAAAATAATGCCCCTGTCCATGGCACCATGAAGAGAAAGAAGAGGTTGAAGCAATCTTTCTACTATGGACATCCATGGGATGATGACATTATCATGATGTTCATAACACATTAAATAAACTTTGAGGAAAAATTGGTAACTTTTTTCTTTTTGGTCCCGCCCCCTCCCCGCCCCCCCCAATGGGGGGGATGGGAATTTTCTATATCCTGGTTTTCATTCAGTTGAAAATACATTTATCATTCACATACAATCAACAGAGAAGATTTTAATATCTATGGAAGCCTGACTCAAACTATTTTATAGTTTTCACTTCACTTCCATCCATACTGTTTACCACAGCTATTGAAACATATCTGTATTCACCCTGCTTGTCTGTAATAAGACAGAGTGATTTCAGGTATCCCTCTCAAGCATCATTTTCCGCCTTTCCTGCCAGGAAGTGAACTAAATCCCCTACCAGTTTGAAGGAGATCCACCGAACTTCTGAAACTTTATCAGAGCAGAGAGTTAGTGCAATGTGTCTCAAGTAGTCATAGACATCATTGGGATTGTAGAGTTCCAGGATCAGGATCAGCTGCCTGCAACACAAAGACAGGGATTAACTGTAGCAAGTGCAGCACTAACCTGCTCCAATTATACAACCTGGTAAACTTCAGGAAGGACCATTTGGAGCCTGAAAGACACCACGGTTATTACAAAGCACTAACAGTTTGTTCTTGTCTTCACTTTAAAGGTGCACACACGATGCTTTAATCCATCAAGCAGTTCAAAAGAAACTTTTATCCAAACTAGATGTACCAATGAATGAAAATTATCTGAAATAACAAAAGCTACGAACAGAAACACAATGAGAAATTTCTTTGCAACTTCAGACCAACATCCTACACATTCTTGCAAAGTAAAAATGAAGTATTTCTTTTTGTGTAGAAACCTAAATTTGAAAAATCTCTCTGAACTGCACAGAAGTCATTCCAGCCACGCCACTGCCTGTGCTACCAGCAGCCCTGCACAAACCAACCGCACAGTGCCAGCTCTCCACTAGGTGTCAGGGAACTGCTGTCTACCATCCTTGCACTACAGTGAGCCCCAGTTTGTTGCACCAAGCTACTAAGGGAGAGTAAATCCTCAAGAGTGCAAACAAAGAAACGAGATAAACATGAAGGTCAGATTTCAGTTGCAAACTACAGCTACAAACATTTTTTGGGTGCTTCACGTATCAACAGGGCTTCTACAGAAAGAATTCTGTGATGTTACTCTATCTCCATTATATACCCAGTCATGTGGAAATTCCAGAAACTAATTTAGAACTGCTTTTTCTTTCATACATTTTAGAAAATCTGTACGTACATTTCACTGATTCTACAAGACAGACTAGAACTGAATAAAATCTGAAACCTTACTGAATAATATCTATCAGATTGTCATATTTGATAAGCTGCAAGCAAACCAGATCCCCACTTTAGTATAATCAGACATTTAAGTTTTAGTCACACTTGATTACAACACCGCTTTGAAAAAACTCACACAAATAAACCCCAAAACAAACGAACAAATACCCAAAGAAAACCACCAAAACAATCCCCCAGCCAAATAGCTTTTAAGTTCAGTTCCTTAATAAAGACCGGTTGCAATCTTTTAGCTCCTAATCAGGGCATGCTAACTTCTGAATGCAATTACCTGCTTCCTACTTAGTAACATAGATTAAAAACCAGAAGTTAACAGAATTACATACTCTGCCAGTTCGTAACGAAACCTCCAGTTCCTGCTGTTGTCAGTCACCACAAACTCTTGAAGCTGGTGAAGATACTCTCGCCTTTTGTCTACATGAAGTAACTAAAGGAAAAAGCATTACTAGTGTAAAACTGATGAAATTCAACACTTGCAGTTCTCTTGTGTATTACTGTATTCACACCTATGTGCATTTTCCCACCTGAAAGCAAGTAATCATTCATGATATGCTTACTAAAAATTGCACAAATCAGCTAAGCATCTGTACACATAAGACTGACATCCAAAATCAGTGTGTTAAGTCATCATTTCTGCAAGGACACCTACCAAAGCACCACCATCTGGGCTAAGACTAAGCAACTGAAAAAACAAGGATTTGTGTTTATAATGCAGCAGCCCACCAGGATCTGCTCTCTTCTCTCCCAGACCCAGACACAAATTGCTCATGGCCCAATTTTCCAGCTGGACTGCACAAAATACCAATTTATTTACAAGAGCATTTACTGCCACATTTACAAAGGGTTTTCAGTTAAACAGCACAAACAAAATGACAATATTGCACAAAACTAAACATGTAATCAGGTATAGAGAGCTGCAAATCTCATTTAAAAACTCAAAATGGGAGTGAAAAAATTATCTTGAGAAACTAAATTATACCTTCCTACCTTCAGGAAGTCATACAGATGTTTAAGGACACCAATACGCACTTCATCCAGATCTTTCAAGAATCCATTGAAAATTGGCACCAGATCAGCAGCTGTGAGCTGATCCCCCAGGATAACTGCTAGCTCGTGGATGGAGAAAGCCAGCGTTCGCCGCACCTTCCACTGCAAACAGTTTGAAAACTGAATTAGGTTAGGCACCATAACTAACTACAGAAGTTTTTGAACTACAACCATGAAAGAATTAAGAGATCTGAAGAAAAAAGGGCTAGTTAGGCAGCAGTTCAGATCAGTTAACAGAAAATGTTAATCATATTTATGAAGTCTGATTTGCATCTTGAGTTTTATAGTTTTAGTGCACATTCAATCCCTTGTAAGAAGGTATAGGGTGTTATATAACTTCACTGCAACAAACTCAACAAAAAAAGCTACTCAAAATTCTGATTAAGTTTTGTTTTGTTTTTTTACCTGTACATCTGACGCCAGCGTCTCGTACGTGTCTTTCAGGCAGTGCCAGTTCTGCCTGCCCAGTGTTAAGGCCACCCCGGGAAGACTATAGGCACAGTGCTTGGCTATTTCAGTATCAACAGTCTGGGCTCGAGCTGGATCAGTCATTGACAGGTACTGGTCTAGTAAGGGTTGAGGTATGATATCCTGTAGAGACAGACAGTACATCAGCACCACACACTTTCCATTAAGATCAGAAAGAAAATACAGCTGTTGTGCTACAGTATTCTCCTGCTACTATCTGGCAGATAAACACGAACAGTGGCAAGATGTCCCTTCTGTGGGGTAGCTTTACAAAGGGTACATGACCCCTGTAGCTGCTTGTCCTCTCCTTAGGATAGGGCAAAGTAATTATTACTGTTCACTGCTATCAACACATTGCATCAAACCAAACTGAAAAATTCTTCTTTACTGAAGACTAACAGTAAATCCAGTGACACAACAGTACTATCAGTTCCTACCCTGGTTGCACCAAAAAGGCAGAATTTTTCTAACTTTCTGATTTAAAACAGAGTTTTCCTCAAATGCTCAGAGCATTTTTATCATATATCATAATATAATCATATTTATATTCTGCAACTGATCAATTGCAAAACCTATTACTATATTAAGGAAAAGATAAACTGTATCCAGTAGTCCAATAAAGCAGTTAGATGCTGTTTTCATCACCTGTAATTTTGACTTGTCATCTTCAAAGGGTGGATTATTTTCTTGCTCTTTCTTTAAAAATACATTGGTTCCTCTATGTTGCTCCTCCGAATTCTGTAAGGGGGCATAATAGCTAGTGATGCAAATTCAACTTAACTGCTGTCGGGGGTATTTCAAAGCATCCCACTACAGAACAATACAATTCAGATACACAACAGCCTTGTACAGGCAAAGCCTTATTCAGTGTGTTTATACAAGTACAGAAAGACACCAGTGTTGGACACTAAAACAAACACTACTAAGGCCGTAGCAGTAGCAGGGGGAACAGTAGTTAGATCTACAGAAAGCAATCTAACTTAACACAATAAAGCCAGTCACACAGATTCTGGATGGTTACTTTTACCATCTTACTCTTAAATTGTTTTTCTTCTCAGCATTAAAGAAATTACATTAAACAAGACAGCTCAGCAGATACTCCGAGTCAGTCAGTACCATGATAAAAGCTTTACTCGTTTTATAGCGTACTACTGGAAACTCCCAAGCCTACCAAATTATGAAGCATACACCTCTCCCCCAAGCACCAACGGAAAATTCAAAATAATTAAAAAGTTTAAAAGACCAAAAACATATAAAGTTGGAAGTCTCACATGGCATTTTACTTTTTCCTTCATATAGGATTTATGTGCAATATTTGTTCAAAGAAAAGGAAAGCTCTTTTTCATATTTCAGAGTTAGTACCAGCAACATTAAATATTGTGCAAACCATTATTTTTTTTATCCTATCTGCACATCATAATCAAGAAATAGCAACCAGGAAATGTGTCACCACCTGATTCAACCTCCTGTCTGGAGATAAAAGGCTAATTTTAGATTCTTTGCAGTAAGAGGTAAGACTGTACTTGGTACATTGAATCTGAAACGACTAATAAAAGACTACTGCAAAACTAACTCTTAGGTAATTTGTGTGCAAACAGCCTTCTGTAGCTTTTCTTTCTTAATTAAAATTCTTAATTAATTTCTTAATTAAAATAAGCAGCATGGGATAGTTATGGTGTAGTAGCATTCAAAGGCTTTAACTCAGAAGTGGGTCAGTTATACCAGGGACTACATGAACACACACAGTACTTCACCGGGCAAGAATTCATTTCAGACAGGGAGCACAATGCACACTTACTGTGCTTTTCAGTGTACTGGCAGTAGACTGGTCACTGATGTTATCCTGGGAGGCAGGGGCTGGAAGACTGTCCTTCTCCACCCGATTGCAAGTAGCATCTGAAACAGCTGTTTCATCTGAAATGTTTTTGTTCTCAGGTTTGCCACTGCTTTCTTCCATCCTTCTGGCCTCATAGTCACCAACAGAATCAAACTGAGCAGCTCTGAGAGCAGCAGACAACACTTGGACCTGAGCTGTATATGGAAAAAAGATTATTTAGTTTTGCTTCCACACTTAAAAACTTTAAACTTGTAATTAGTTAATTTGAAAGGATAAAAAGAAGCCCTGTGCTTTTTTCTTCTGAGCTACACAAAAATGCTGTATTAGCAAACATTTGCTCTTAGAAAGGAACAAAAAAAAAAACAATTGAGGTGACTATGGATGACAGGCTTGTCAAGAAGGATCTGGCCCAAGAAACACACGTGCATCCCACTATCAGGCTATCAGCAGTATGTTCATCAGGCTTGCGTGGGGAGGCTAAGGAAAGATGACTTGAAATTAGGGCCATTATCACTCAACCAAATATTTGATGAACTCAGCTGATAATAGGTAGCTCTGTCACTAACACCACAGTACTTAGTTACAGTACTTAAATTTAAAGACAGTTTAAACAAATTTCAACAAGCTTCTTTTGCTTTTGTAGTTTGATCTGATTGTTTTCTCATGCAAACAGGAGCTACAAATGCTTCCACAGCTCTTCTAGAAATAACTCAGGTCTTGTGAAAAAGGCTGCTGAGTAACTCTACTATAATTCAGTATTCCAGGACACCTTATCACCTTATGAACACCAAGCCAAGTAAAACACAGTCCAAGTTTTTTAAATGCCAGGAGAACACCTCTTGGAGAAAATACAACTTGTCTCACCTTGAACATCTGGATCATCTATGTGCTCCTGTAAGCTTTCTAGAACCTTTTTTATTTCACTACTAGCAACACAGTTATTACATGGCACAGAGCAGCTCTCTTTGTGCTTTTCAGTCTTGAACTGAAGTAGCTCCAGATCCTGACTTATATCAGGCAGAGGAGGGCGCCAGTAGAGAAAAGTATTAAATAAATCCTCAGCAGACTGTAGCCTTGAGTTTCCTCCAGGAAAACTGCTGTCCTTAGGGACTTCTATGGCACCAGCAGCAACTTTGTCACCCTGAGACAATTGACACATATCTTCTCCAGGATTGGTACAACGATGTGAACTTTCTTCCTGTGTATCTTTATTTAGCTTCTCAGCTGAGAACTCCGTATTCATTTCAGCAGAAGCCTCTTCAGTCAGCGATTCTGGTTTGATTTCCATCAGTTGTTCTGAACTGATAACAGACACACATACAGTTATCCAAATAAAATGTTCTGTAACAATACTTTTCAGTTAAATACATCCTAAAAGATAGCATCAACTACAGCAGCTTATTTTCTCCGAAGAAAGGTAGAATCTAGGTTACCAGTATGCTTTATTTCACCAGTTTTCCTTCTACCTTCCTGTGAGGCTATCAAAGGGAATTTTTCAATAATGTGGCTACACTCAGCCACTGCCTGACCTCACTCTTCATACCTTTTCTGAAACTATATTCTCAAGCTTGGGTTTTTCAACCCTGAACAGCAATTAAAAAAATATCTTCTTCAGTCTTCCACTACACCACATCTTTCCCACAAATTTACCTGGACAACGTAGCATTTGTGCTGGAGGACATTGAAGTTATGTTGTTGTTTTGCTGACAGGAATTGGCATTGACATCTTGCATCGATGGCCGGATACTCAGCGTTCCATCTTCTCGAATGTAAAGACCAGCACTTGAGGGGTTTGCAAAGGTGGAAATAAACGGGCCAAGAGACTGAAAAGCAGCCTGACGAACCTGCGATAGTAAAAAGACAACCAGGAAGATTTGTGCAACTCCTACAGAATTAATACCTAAAGATTTTGTGGGTTTTTTATTAAGAATCAGTTGTTTCTTACTTTAACAGCTTCATTTAATATCAAATAAAACCAATTATCAATTACCAAGCAAGTGACAACTAAGCAAAGGGTGTTAGAATATTAACCATGTATCTACAATCACAGTGAGGAAATGTTTTTGAAGGTTATAAATTTGAAGGACAGGACTGTCTAGTTCAACTAATACCTTTAACACAAGCAACGTATTCTAACAAGTGTTTACACTTATAAAAAGAATTTTTGATAGAAATCCAAAGTACTATCTTCTTTTTCCTCTTTTACTATCTTATTACAGGAGACTACATTTTAGGAAATGAGACTAATCCTGACAAATTTAGAGAACTTGTACAGTGCACTTCTAACCTTCCCAGAATTTGGGTAATATTACTCACCCATCTGCAAGTGTCACTAATAAGACTGATAAACAGTGGAGAGAGTTTGCTTCTGCGAACTTCTGGGGATGTGGTGTAAGACACTGCCATAAAGCATTCAGCACAAGCTTTTCTCATTCCCCAAACACTATCAGAACAGAGCTCAAAGAACTTGGGAATCTGCCAAAAATAAGCAAAAGCAAGACTAAACAAAGGACTGCAGCAAATTACTATCAAGGTATTTGTTTGAAAACTGGAGACAATGGTAACTCAAGAGAACAAAATGAATGAAGAATAAATGCAGCTGGATTAAAAATATGTACTAATGGAAGAAACTGGAAAAGCCATGTCTGCCATTTACTTCATTAGGATTTTATGTATAACTGCATGCCCTAGGAAAAAATAGGAAAGATAGGCTATTAATGATTCTTTGTGAAATTGTAACTTGACTGATTATCTAGTTCAGGTCAAAAAAAGAGTCAGTAATTCCAAAGCATGTCTGTATGTGTGTATCTATATAAACATGTATGCTGTCAAGTACATTTCAAAATGTTTTGCAAAACAAGAACTTTCCATTTCTATTAATTCCCAGTTCTGCTGTATAATTGCAACCAAACCCTCAGCCAAATCAATTTATAAAAAGTAAAAAAAAATGGATGCACACCAATTAATTTACAGAGAAGACAATAAAAGAACTCATTATTAAATGTTCTGAACTGAGGCATAAAAGTCTTGTGAATGGATTTTGATTTTTACATACCAGCAGTCTTTCTGTGGCTTCCTGTCCAACTGCATTACAAATGTCACCAAAATTAGCTGCACAAATCTGAGAAATAAAAAAAGTCATGAATAACATTCTGGCTCCTTCAAGTGCATTAGTTTTATTATCAATTTCATCATGCATTATTTATCCCATGTAACAACTGCACATTTGACTAATCAAATTTCACCCATGTAACTACATCCTGTAACACTAACTCATCCCGAACAAAGACTCGTTAGAACAAGCTTCCATAAGCCACATGCCTTTGAAATCAATAGTGATAAAGGTTTCTGCATGAAGAGCATCATCTATTTAGCATCACTTAAAGTGACTAATAAACCCACTCAAAAGTTCAAATTACTATGAACAGCAGCTGTCAAAACTGAAGCAGACTAAAATACGATACTAGGGTCAGGACTTAGGTGTACTGAGAGAACTATCTTTGCTATGGCTGAGTCCAGCTTAAGTACTTTGCTGAAGCAAAGTTTAATCAAGGTCTCAAGTTAGTACCATTTACAGTACATTACAAATTCCCTAATTAAGGCAAAAGGGACATTCCCTCATGTTGGAAAAAGATGTTATTAAATCTGAAGTCAATTAAGATAGGACCGTGTTAATATAAGATTTATTCATTCTACATGCTTATTTAGAAGGCTATAAACACAGCTCAAATTCCAACAAGTGCAGCTTACGTGAAGGACCAAGCTGAAACTCTGCATGACCTTTAAGTCTACTAAAACATTTTAAGACTTTTTGCACTACAAGTTTCCTTTTGTACTCAAACAGGAATTAAAGTAAGTCTTACACTTGCAGGATTTCTCCTTTCAATAAAACAAGGGGTTATTTTTAGTTTTAAAAAGGAAGGATGTCTCAAATACCCACTGCTTTTGAATTTCTGGTTTTTAAATAAGATGACAGATCAGGTAACTTTAATAACCAAAAACAGCGCTTTAAAAAAAAAATTCATGCAAAACTAATAAATGAGCAAGATCAGTTTAACTGCTACACCAAAGCTCTTCCCTAAGGACAGTTACCTATTTCTTTACTGAACTACAGAAACTATAGCCATGTCACTAAATTAAAGCTGCTCTTCCATACTTTCAAAATTCATCAGCTAAAGTTACAACTAAATTACTCAGGAAGGCATTTGAACAGCAACATGCAAATTACTTTAAGTGCTTTGGGGCTGAAAACAAACCAACCTTCCGGACTTGAAACAATTTCCCATCGCTGCACAGTTCACAGAACCGGGGAAGCAGCATGTGCTCAAACGTCGTTCTGCTCAACATAGAAGCCGTTTTACAGATGATCTAAAAATGGAGAAGAGGATACATATAAGGAAGTTATAAAGCTTGTCAGCATAGCCAAATATTCCTCCTAAAAATTACTTCCAAGAGCAAGGCAGCAACTACCATCAAACAGATTTAACTGCTACGCATAACTTGTCTTTTCCTACAACTGTTTGATATGAAGCACTACTACAGCTTTTATTTGAAATCATTCTACACCACTGTGCCCAAACAAAACACTTCTGCACATAATTCAGTGTCTTTTTTATACAGTTAAATAGACTTTTATTAATAAACACCTTTTCAATGTGTTTTTAATTGTGGCATACAACAATATTTTGTATGAAGACAACATAAATTGCATTCCACTAGCCAGCGTACAAATCACCAATTGAAGCATGCAAGTAAGCCCCTTGGCTTTAACAGGACGGGGCAGATCCTTAAAAACAAGCACAGCCTCAGCTCTTTGTAAGCTCAGACAACATGATAAAAGTTTACCATAAAACAGAAAAGGGAGAGCAAGATCAACTAGTTACATGTAAGGAATCATCCTCAGAAATGTTAGGAGTTATCACAGCATAATCAAAGGAAGTTATTCACGTGCTTATTAATTTAGCTTTCTCCAAGGAACTGTCAGTTTCAAACAGTACTACAATCCATGTTTCTGCTGTGAAAAATCAAGTGGTTTGGATTGTATGTTTCCTTTTAGCTCCCACTTTCAAGGATAACTTGTTTATATTTGCACCAGTAAATTATTTTTCTATTTGCACCAGTAAAATGGAAGGGGCTCCTGTGCTCCTTTCTACTCAACTGCTCTGCCTGCAACACCAGGAGTTTAATGCTGACACAAGTGTTGTCAGATTAACAGTGCTCATCACTTGCTATTTTTATTTTTCAAAAATGATTGAAGCTTTCTACATCAACAAAACCAAGATTTGCAGAAATGTTTGCCTTCGTAATAGAATACTAAATAAGAACTAAGGAAGACACCATTCAAGGCCTTTCTTACAAATTTTCCAACTCCTAAAAGGCATCTGGTGCTCAGATGTCACCCTGGAAAACTGCCTAAGCAAAATTCGACTCCCAAACAAGGAAGAGGAAAATTTAGCTGGTAAAACTATTTTACAGGTCAAGTGTCAGATATCCATGCTGAAATGTAAATACACACCAGCACTTCTCTGTGGAGTCACCTGATTTCTTCAAAGTGAATAGGGAATGTTTTTTTCAAAACACTTCAGAATTAAGATCAGGTCATCATCTGTATTTTACAACATTACTCTGAAACCTGGTAGAGCATATGTAAAGAAACTACTGGAGAACTTAAGCTTAGTAAGAATTAAAATAAGGCTGCCAAGAAGCAACTGCATTTTAAAGTTATTTGGCTTCTATTTTGACTATCATTTAGCATCCTGAAGTATAGAGATGGTCTCTTTAAACCAAACTTTTTCAAACCTCCAGAATAAACATTAAAGATTTGTTGCATTAAACTAAAAATTCAAATATGTTAATGTCAAAATACATGTCAGCACTATTCCTGGACCTCATCTTAATTACTGTTATGAATGAAAAGGATTGGTAGTTCCTGTTAATTCAAGTACTCAATAAGTCATCAACCCATAGGAAAAAGCCTCTCATCATTTTGGGAAAAACTTCTTTTGAGTTTGAACATATGATACTTTACATTTTTAAGCCTACAAGAACATTCTTGTTCTCAATTACTGCACTGAATAGCTCAATTCTTTTTGAAATAGTACTTCTTGAGATTCTCAATCACTTCATTGACATGGAAGCCCAGATTTCTTCATTGCACCAAAAAGATAAGAGGACCTAGAGAAAGCTTACCCAAAGTATCTCTACCCTTAGCCAAAGGCATTAATAAATAGCACTCAGGACAACCTTGCTTTCTTCTTGAACTCAATTCAGATCACTTTCAACCTCTTGTGGTGCATCAAGTTCTGACTCCATTCAAATTCTTTGAAAATTCACATTGTCTCAATGGTGCTCAACACAACAAATGACTAATAAACCTACAGATTCAAGGCTTCACAGCTTAGCACACTTGAGCTTCAACTATACCACAAAAAAAGCTTCTCTATTCACAGCAAAGCAACTAACAAATAGAGAAGGAAGAAAACTAACTGAAATAGGGGTAATGGTATAGGAAGTTTAAGTTCAATTATTTATGTAAAACCTCTCAGGGCACTAAGAATTCAAGCACAATATTTATTTTCTGGTCTTTACACTCATGAGAATTTCACACAAATTTGTAATATTCAAAAAGAGCTTTATAGAAGTACTGCTAAAAGTGTAGAGAACAAAATAGATTAAAAAACAAACAAGAGACACCAGATTTCTTCCAAATTCACTTACATTCACAGCTTCCACCTTGTACTCATCATCACTGTCAGGAGCAGAGAGGTCCAACAGAATTGGACACAACTTATTTTCAATGTCACTCTGAGCAACAAGATCTTGTTCCAGTAGTATAAGCAGTGCTTCTTGACCTGCCTTTCTAACCTATCAACATGAACAAGCAAAACAAAATTAAGTATGTCACTATAAAAACATTTACCTTGTACTTGTATAGTACCACAGAAGGCATGTTTTCAGTCAACACACAGGTACAAGTTAAAAAACAAACAGAAAAAAACCTCTCAGTTAACGTTTTAGGGAATTAGTAATAATTAAGTTCAATGTAATCATTAGATGACATTTCATTAAATTCTGAGGAGATGCCAAAAGATGAAGCAGAAGACAGGACTTTGAAGTCATGACTCCTGTAACAGACTCTGCCAATATGCTGCTTGGAAAATCCTGCAAGTTTCCCCATCAACACCAAAGGAAAGTATCAATCAACATGAATTTTCCTATTATCTCTTTCTCATGCCATAAATTCACTGAACCACACAATTTTCCAATGATTCAACTCATGTTGTCTGCTTTTCCTACCTGATTGTTAACATCTGTGAGGTATCTCACTACTATGGGCATAAGGTATTCAAAAAATGCTGCTGGGAATTTTGGTCGACTTTCTTGCAGAAAAATGGCAATAGGAGGTATCTGTTCCATCAGTTCCGTACGTACAGTTGGCTCTAGTAATAAAAAGAAAGCCAAAACTACATCAGTAAACATTAAATTAAGACCAGGTACCCTAAGAAAAAAGTAGGGTTTTTCTTGTTATTGAATACTTTCATTTTCTTCTGTTGTGAAAATATTCAAAACAGGAAGAAATATCACCACTGAGATTACCTGTTCTTAAAGGAAAGCTGAATAAAATAGAATAGCCTTACATACATCATCACAGTCCAGACTTGGGATCAGTTCCCAAATAAGCAGATAAAGTGAGAGCACTAGACAGAAAACCCAATCACCATGAATCTAAAACACACAACTGTTCTGTGACACACACACCACACACTCAGACGTAATGAATTCCTTGAAAAAAATACTACTTTGGGCACTACACTAAGTAAATGACTTTCATTTATACATCTACCATACAAAAGACTTCAAAAACAGAGTAAGAAAATAATCTTGTTTTCACTAACAGATATTGCTATTAGGTAATTTAGTTTATTTAGTTCACTCATTGTCTTTCAAATGGGAAAGTTATTGCCTTCTATATTGCAGCTTAGGTAAAATAAGTTACAAACATTAAAATAAATAAATAACTAAAACCAACCAAACAAAAACTTCCAAACCTGCATCCTCAGAGAGCCTGACCACTATTTCCATTACAGTCAGGAAGTCTTCTTCATTATTACTGAAGTCTCGAAAGACATCCAAAAGTCCTCTGGCAATAATTTGCCTGTGGAGGGAACAACATATTAATTGCCTTAATATCCTGCCAACGACATGTGAAAAGGCACCTTATAAAAGATCAAGCTTTTATCCGACCATCCAGACATACCAGTTGTACAATTCTCCATGTCCCAACAGAACAAAGATGGAATCAAGAGAGATCTTACTCAGATCATGAAGAATGAAAACTTCTTTTTACGGCAATGTTATACAAACCTTATTCAATGAGAAATAATACTAGGCATTCATTTAAGAGAACAGTAACAGAAGTAGTGGCACATTAACATCCACAGTGCTACCAGACTCAGTAATCACCAGCTGGAGCTATCGTACCCTTACCTGTTAAATATGTTATCACTGAAGGCATACTTTTCTAGGCGAGCCAGTGGAGTTAAGTTATCCTGGCCAGGAATATCCAAGAACGCCGTTATCCTCATGCTATCACAGTCTGGTCCATAATCTTCAAACCCAACTTGAAACACAAGAGTAACCAAGAAAAAAAAAGAAATATCCATGAGTCAGCAAGAGATGTTACAGTGTAAACTACACCATATTAACTCTATCTTTTTTTTAGAGCTGTTCTTCAAAAGGAAGTCTCTCTACGTCACTGGAAATGGCTTACAAAATAAGTAACTTAAATTGCACCTATGAAATCAAGATTTAACACCTGCACATATACCTGTAAATTCAAGCTTTGCGACTTCTTTTCAACTGTTGTAGAACTGTTGGCTTTTAACACTTTTCACCTTGCAATTTGAGTGGACTAACCACATACTCTATGAGTTAATGCGGACAAAACTGCCTGCTCAAAATGACCTACGTGTTCAAAAGGTAAGTAAACCCCATTAAAAGAAACTGAAATTTTACCAATGACAGAAAAACCTAGAGGGTACTGTTTTTTCTGCTTGTTTCCAAGTTACCAAAGTACACCGTCCCTCACTGTAGTTACTGGGTCCCATACACCTAATTCAGACTGGTAGCTTTGGAAAAAACATCAACTTTACCCTACTCATGAACATACAGGGAGCTTTCTACTGCAGACCTACCAACCACAGACTCTGCCATGTAAAGCTACTCTTTTCTACATTCTGTTTCTATTTGCTGCTTCAGACTTTTAACCAAATATTACCAGAACAGCTGTTACAATTTTCCTCACCAATTCTTGCAGTCACCTAATCCAGTACCATGCACTCAATTACAGTTACAGGCAAAAAGAAAGACTGCAAGGGGGAGGAGAAGGCTAACTTTGCTGCCAATTTTTTTTTAAATCCATCATCTCTGAAACAAATACAGGGGAATAACACACACACAACAACCAAATCTAGAGAGTCATGCTGGAGTAGCTGATATTCCTGCTCTGGGTTTACAATTTTCACAACCAAGCGCTTCTAGAATTATGCACATTTCCTTACCACAGATAATATAACAACTGTGATCCCAGTTAAGTACATGCAAATTGCATCGACACAGCTTCTCGTACGCAAGCAGCAGTCTCTCAAACCAGCACAATGTGCTGAGAGTGACAACCACTGCAAACAAGCCAGTTTCTGACTTGGCAGGACACAATATTAGCTATTTAAATCAGTAAAGAAAGCATAAAACTGGTAATAACTTCAAAGCACAATGTCAAGCCAAATACAGACTGTATTTGAAACTGTGCCTCAGATTACAATCTAGGCACTCTAGATTATACCCCTACAGGCAGACACCTCCTGTCTGCAAGCAGTGGAACTTACATGGTGCCTCCATATTAAAAGAAACAGCAGAGCTTTGGTTAAATAACTAAAAGCAAACCAGGACTAGTTCCATTTATAGCACCAGTTTCCTCTGTTTGTAAAACAGGCATAACGGGAATACCCTCTCCTGCTGATTCACTTTGAAGATTAAGAAATGTGTACATAAAGAACTATATAATCCCCATCTTCAGTATTCTGGGGTCATTTAAAAAAATTACAGTCTTTCCCAATATGTGATACCCATCAGTACAAAGCTTCTGCACATCTTAAAGGAAAGTCTGTATTATTTCATAGTGCACACTGCAACTGCCACCGCATTATATTATCTCTATTTGTAATCTCACAATCTCCAACCTAACAACTTCTTCGGGATTGAAATGGTTGTACCTTGATCAGGATAATTAACCTTCAGCTACACCACTCTTATTTTACCAGTTTTATATTATAAACACTATTCCCTAAAGAATCCTTTAATCCAAGACCCAGCACAATGAACTTTGACTCTAAACTACATTAATACCCATTAAAATGACCTTTTGTATTAAAAATCCTCTATTACCAAGAGGTACCAAGCCTCAGCTTTTTTCCTACAGAAAAAAAAAAGTAAATCCTGTTTCACATATAAAACTCCACTTTACAATTATTTAACATGAGCCAAAACATTCTCAGAAATACAGCTCATTTAAAGAAGACAACATCTGAACATACTTGGTGCAAAATGTTATACTTGTGTCTTCAGGGAAAAAAAATAAAAAGCAGATTGATTTAAGAAAGCACGGTCTCCAAGAAACCAAGCTGAATTAAGAGGCTGGAGCATTCTGAATTCTGCTGATCTTCCAGGCAATATGCTCAGACCAACAAGTTCAATGGGATTCAAACGCAAGGAAACAGTGGGATTGGAATAAATGTTCACATACATATATTGTGAAATGCATGCAGATGGGCCACTCTTTCACTAGCTAATTCTGAGGCTAGCCACCTGTTACACAAAGAAAGATTTATTAGGGTTTAGAAAATAAAAACATCCATGTACTTTATCTAGTGCCCACCTGCTCTTGAAATAAGAAACTGTTTAAAAATTAAGGAAGGCTCTTACCAGTTCTCTTCAAATATTTCAGAATTCCTACCAATTCACAAGATAATTAAGTAAATCTCCATTCTAAGTTTGCCTACAGTCCTAACTACACCTGGGACTAATTTTGTAAACATGATGAACATGCTCAATTTTGCTACTTGGAGGAGTTCTATTATGCATTTAAACTAGCTAATCACACACCAGTGCTGCTAGGACCAGAGGGAAAATAGAGCAAACTACTTATTCTCAGGATCAAGAGTTAAATACCTCACTTTTTTTTTTGCACCCACTCAGTGTACATGTAAGTAAGGAATAATCATGGCAGAATCCATTTTGTCTTCTCAAGAATTTTAACTTTCTTTTTCCATAAAGTGAGAAGCTGTAAGTACTTACAAGTTTTAAAATAAACCAGAGCACTAGAAAGTAAACTACCGAAAAGTAATGAACCCATTTTTCTTATCTAATGTTCTTTCAAAGGCAAAGCAAAGATTTGGCTTTTTTCCCCTTCTAATGATATCTAACAGCCAATCTTGAAATCTGTCTACCTAGAAACCAGAATAAATGTGACAGTGTTCACAGCTGAGCTTGAGTTCACCACACCTTAGTCTGACCTGGCCCCCAAAGCTGCTTAGAGCCTGTAAGAAACACCTGCAAGGACACAGGATTTAGCTGTGCAATTCAACATCATTAGCTAATAGCACCAGCCCCATTTTCCAATATAAAACAATAAATAGTCAATGATTTCATGAGCTCAAGGAGACAATTTTCTCTCCCCCTGTTTTTATAAGGGCAAAGCAATTTTAAAAATACATTTTCTCTATTGGACAAAGGGCATAATTAAGCTAATTATTTATCCAGATCATCCAGTCTCTCACCTAACAAAAAACAAGTTTCAAACTGTACTCCATGAATTTAAGCAGATTTTACTACATCTTTTCCCCATATGCAGAGGAATCTCCCAGACTCTCCATTTGTTTTGATGGAATTGATCTTCAATGTGCGTAACACTATTTCACCTATTTAGTTCATAAAATAAAAATCCAGTTCCAGTGATTTCTTTCAGAGATTTTCCTAAAACCCACCATGCCCTCTGCTAGACTAGCCACTGGATTAGCACAAAAGCATCTCAGTCCAGATGTGACATCTGAACTCTGCTGTAACACAAATAGAAGGCAGATTTTAATGCCGTAATTCTAACTGCACTGTCAAATCAATGAACTCCAAGAATATTTTTCATCATACAATAAGCTTTCAGTAACGCTCCGAAGTGCACAGTTATTTACATGCTCATCCTGAAACTGATCATTTCTTTTACACAAATTTTCAGCGATCCATACAAAACGTTTATTAATTACTGCTTATGATAAAACCTGCTTTATTTGAACATTTTTACTTCATGACTCAAACTAGAGTTTTTCCTACAAACATCAAACTTCATCAACTTGGCAGACAATGCTGTTACAATCCCAACAGAACAAAGACTGAACACTGCTCCTAAAGATGGTCACCCCTGTTCAAGGCCAAGCCCCGAAACAGAACACTGCAGACTACAGGAAGTTTGCATTTATTTCTTCTGCTTGCCCTATATACACTCAGCAAACAGAACTCAAATGACACACTTGTTCTGTTCTTTTTTCTTCTTACTATAAAGAGAAGAAAATTGGAAAGGGAAGTGGGAGCAATGCAGAAAACCCCAATCAGGTCAAAGAGCTCGGTATTCATTAGCACTATTAGGGGCTTCATTTGGGGTGTTGTGAGTTTGGGGTTTTTTTACCTAAGGGACTACACAAACAACCGTCAGAGCTTGTTTGCTAGAGGGACTCACTGCAAAACAGTATTTAAATCAGCATAAGCACATTGAAATGTATCAGCTAACATCCTTCTCACTTAAATCCTGCTCAACACATACATGGTTTTAGTCATCTAAGGTGATGACTTCTGACATTTACTTACTGCAGCAATAACCTTTTAGCACCTCTTTTTAAACAACGTTGTACAGTGCTATTAAAATTTTAAATCTCTATGTATTAAATGTGTATTTCCATTCCTATCCTCTACACTTACTCCATTTTTTATCTCCAGCTTTTCAAATAAATACATGTATTAAGGAAGAAGGATGCTTTTTAATTAGTTTTAAATTCATCAAGACTCACAGAATTACAATATAGCTATATAAATGTTAAAAACATTTTCAAATTCACAAAAATACAGAGTGAAAAACTCTTACGCAATAAATCCCATCATTTATAGTTACATCACAAAAGACCCTAAATTTTTCTAAAACACAATTAAAATAAACAGCACATCTTTTTTTCCTGCTACCTACCAGTGAAACGCAGAAACTGCAAAGACTTGAGAGCAACACTTATGAGCAGCAACTCCCTAATCCCACCGAACAACCTCCTGCCCGCAGCAGCAACGCCCCTGCGCACCTTTCCAATGGAATACTTCAGATGTCACCTGTACTCTAACATTTCCCCTGATATTCCTGAAGGCCACCTTCTTCCTAAATTAGTTTATTCCTGCTAGACTGGGGGGAAGCCATTTGGTACACATTTTCAAGTATTATTAAACAACAGTGGTCTTATGATAAACAGTCTCTCAAGAAACAAATTCAAGTATCAGCTTTCATTTTTTTTAATGGAGAAGTCAACCCAGCATCCCAAGTGCCAATGAAACTATCCCGCTGCTGCCTTCTGAAACAATACAGATTCATATAATTACCAGGCAAAGATTTATCCCACACAACAGCTCTCACCAAGCTGTATGACAGGTGTTCAGCCCTACCAGCGTAAACACAACTCGGGACTTGACCAGCTTGAGGTACAGCTGGTGCCTGGTCTGGGACCTACAACACGGCACTTAACCTAACCCTACGGGTTTGTGTTCGGCAACACCTACACCGGCGAGTTCTCCTTTATTGCCGCTTCCCAGGTGCACACGCAGCCCCCGCAGCGCGGTCCCGCCGAGCGCCTGTGCCGCAGGGATGCGGGGACAGCAACGCACGGCGTCCTTAGCAGCCTCTCCAGGGCTCCGAGCTCCAGCAGCTCGGAAATGGCTCGGCTACATCAGGTTAATTTCCACCGGCGACAACAGCGGAGCTAATCCCCTCAACCACCACAGCCCGGACCCGTTTTCCTTTCCTCGAGATTGATCGCGGGCCATCGTCGGAGGTGCTGTGCGGCCATTTGAAACGCTGTCTGGCAAGGCCGGTTTCCAGATACCGCCCCAAGCCTGCTCCTCGCCCGCGGGTCCTCCTTCCCCAGCGGGACGGTGGCTGCCCCCCAAAACCCCGCTCCAAGAGGCTGCCCATCCTCCGGCGGCTCGGCCCCTCAAGCCAGCACTTAAAAGGCTTTTAAAACAGGGCAGGTGAGGCGGGGGCCGCAGCTGAGGGAGAGCGCCGAGCCCACCTGCCCTCGCAGGACCGCGCTCCTGCAGACCACAAATACGCTCTTAACTCGGGAGCACAAACACGCTGCAAGCCTTCACCTACCACAGCAGCCAGCCTCAACAGCCTCCCCGCACCCTAACCTGCATAAAAACGCGGAGAGGGAAGGAGGACGAGAGAAGGACCCCGGGGTGGGAGAGCAGGGGAGGGCCTCAACAGAGAGCAGAAAAATAAAAAACAGTTACTCACAATCATCTAAGTCATCCTGCAAATCCACAAAACACAAAGGGATCCCTACAAACAAAAACAGAAGAGAAACACCGGGGGGTTGGTTTCTGAGGGCTACGGCGAGGACGGCGGCAGCCCCAAGTGAGCCGCCCCAGCAACCCCCGCCCGCCCGCCGGCCCCACTTACCGTAGGCCATCTTGGAATGGACATGGGCGAGGAAGAGGAGGGGAGCGGGAGGGCAAAGGGAGGAGCCGCTGGTATTTCCTGCCCCCGGGTCAGCCCCCGCGCAGCCGAAACGCGACCGGTTTACCAACTAGCCGCGGCCGGGGGGCGAATCGCCCCTCAGCACCCGCCGTTTCCTCTGGAGAGGGAAGAAAACCGCGGCGGCGGCGGGTGGGGGGTGCAGTCAGGTGACTCCGGCGGGCCGCCCAAGATGGCGCCGCGTCCGCGGAGCCTGAGGAGGAAGGTTTACTGGTAACCACGGCGGGGGGCTGCCCCCGCAGGCCTCGGGTGCACGCGTGCCTAGGGAAGGGCTATGATCGTTCTGAGCTGTCTCTCAGCCCCTCGTTAAAGGCGCAGCCTGCCCGGCCATGGCTCTGAGGGAGCTGAAAGTTTGCCTTCTGGGGGTAAGTGGTCCGCGATCGGCTCTCCGCGGGGCCCCGGCGCGGCGGGAGGGAGGCTGGCTCTAGTGGCGGAGAGGCTCTGGGGGTGTGTGTGTGGGGGGTCTCTCCCCCGGCGAAGGGTGGGCCTCACCTCCGCCAGAGCTGCCGGCGCATCCTGCCTGTCTGACCCCGGCCCTCGGAGGCGAGCGGGCGGGCGGAGGGGCCTTCCCCGCCACGGCGGGAGGAGTTTTCCGGAGGGATCTCTCTTTTTGGCGTTTTCTTTCACGAACGAGCAGAGGAAGCACGAGTAGCCAGGGTGTGCTTCCCTCTTCCTCTCAAGCTGTATTGGGCTTGGAGTTGAAATAAATACAGAAGCACCTGAAATCAAACTCGAGGGGGAGGGACCTGAACTCTTATTTGAAACAACATTTGTAGGTTTCGAAAGTGCCCTGAGAGTTGCAGGTGCTAGAAGGAGGAGGCATCGAGTAAACAGAAGTAGAAGTTTAAAAAAAACCAGGCTGTAAAGGTGTGTGTTGTCTTGCTTTGGTCCGAGGGCTTCGCTGGAGAGTCTCACGGGGAACAGGTGGAGTTGTCTTCATCGGTATCTAAATCCTGTGCTGTGCAGAGTACAACTGGCAGAATTGGTTTCTGCTTCTAAATGTCTGTATTGCCCTTCAGAGAGGAAAAATTATGTGTTTCTATGCCCTTCCTGGTGTGGAGGTATTTGGGGTCACTACCGGCTACTGTTGGCATTCACCTGACCTGAGAAACCACTTTGTCGTGTAAGAAAAAGAGAATAAGCACCTGGGAAAACGGGTCCTTGAAATCTTGGAGCTAGGAACTGCATCTTTGTTTCTCTTTTTCAAGTTTCCTCTGCTTATTGAGACTGCAAATGTTATAAAATACAGAATTGAGCTAATAGGTTTTTTCTTGAGAGGAAAGCAACTTGAGAAGATATACATAAGCATACATACTGTACACAGATTTATTACAACACTCAAAAGATTCAAGAAAATGTATGAGTCATGTAAAAACTTCATTTTCAGCGATGCAGTTCCTTGGGTGGTGGTTTTTTTTCTTAAAATTTTAATGATTCCGCAGATGTAAAGCAAAAAGGTTGTCTTCACCTCTCTTAATTAAATGACCATTTAAAATGTCCAGCTGCTGTTGAGAACAGTTTTACTTCTCTGCTGCCTGTGGAGTTAATTCCTAAATATGCCTTCTACGTATCCTTTTATAACTCTGGAGTCAGTGGTGCAAATACATACATGACCCAGAATTTTCATGTCGCATTTCCTCTTTTACCATGTATAGTTTCGTGGAGTTGCATTAGAAACATGTTTCAGGTGTGTCACAAGAAGAAATTTCAAGTCTTTCATTAACCAGGGTGGGACAGCATTAGTCAGAGGTTGAAATGTGTGTGTCACACTTGTATAATTTAATGTGCTCCATTGGCTTGCAAAGATGGAGTACCAGCCTCAGTGGCTGTATGTTTTACTAGAAGTGGTAGATGGACTTTCCCTGCTCCTGTTCAAATGCAAAGAAAAATAAAAATTTGAGTAACTGGTAATAAACGTGAATGCAGAGTTGTATAGTCCTTCATAAACATTGTAACAATTTCGTTTAGAAAATAGTAACTTACCAGAGACCTTTATTACCACACAAATAGAATACCTGAAGTATTTCACAATCTAACTTCCCTGAGATTCTCTACTGGAATGTGTTTTTCATGTATTACAAGATCTGAGGACAGAAAGAATCATCTGTTTATAGTAACTAATGTCTCTCTCAATTATTTCTGGGTTTTTAGGTTTTGTGGTTTTGTTTTTGTTTTTTAGGACACTGGTGTGGGCAAATCAAGTATCGTATGGAGATTTGTAGAAGATAGCTTTGATCCCAACATCAACCCGACAATAGGGTAAGAAACTAAATGAAATAAATGTGAATTACTCAAGAATAAAACCAAATTGCTTGACTATATATTTGTGCATCCTGAAAGATTACTTGAGGCTTCTCTATATCTGGTAGCTAAATGTGGTAATAAACATGACTGCAGCCTTAATTGTCTGATGAGCTACCTTAGGAAACACAGGAGTGTATTCAGCACTCCTCCAGCTTCAGTTTTTGTGGTTATGATCTGGACCCATTTTGTATTGTTACTCTAAACTACCAAAATCCTTCTAGGAGTCCTGGGTTATGAAAAAATTACACTATAGATGCTTCTGTTAAAGGAACAGGAGGCTTTTCTCACCCACTACTTTTAAATTTCAAAGTCTAATTATTATGCAAATACATGACTATTTTTAAGTTGTAGGTTTTGGTTGGCTTTTTTTAAAGAATCAAGTACAATAACGAGTCTCCTTGGTTTTTAAAGGTAGTTAACATACCAATCTGGGTTTGTAGTTACCTTTGTGAATTAGTTCTAATGTTACACGTTGATATGCAATGCACACACGTAATTAACTGATGAAATTGTTAATGAGATGGCCTCACAGGCAAGGGTATTTGGAAGTTGAGCCTCTGAGTAGCAGTGTTACTGAGTTGAAATCTTCAATGGCTAGAAGGAAGGGCAAGCATCGGGAATTTAAGTGGTCAGATCTTTTTATTTCTTTTGCTGTCTCTTCTGCTTTGCAAGTGTCTTGTGGGCCACTTTGCTCAGGAGGATGTGCCCCCTCTTGATGCTAAGTGGTGGGGGTGTCAATGCAACTTCCTGTCTCAGGTGTGTCACATTCTCCTACAAGCTTTGACCAAAAAAGATCCTGCTGATAAAGATCAGCTGTGTCTCATCCTGTCCTTCTAAAAGAAGTGCTTCCTATGATCTGTCTCTCTTCACCCCTATGCCCCCCATCTCTTTTTTTGAGTGCAAATACCGATATCGAAGTGCTAGATATTCTATAGCAAGTATGCTTTTGTTTAAATCTCTCTGTTAAAGCACAAAAGCCTTTGAGATAGATTGCAAAGTACTTTTCTTAGATCTTCAAGGCCTGAACATTCTTCATTACTGCCAAATTAGCTATAGCTGAGGTTCTTCTTTGGAGGATCATGAAACTTGTGTGGATAGTAGTCATATTGCTGTTTGCTTAAGCAGTGGACCAGGCTGTCTTAAACATTTACATTCAGATTGCATAGAAAGTTCACACCTACTGCCCATAGTGATATCAACTGCAAGCAGAGCTTCCTCAGGTAGACATTATTGAAAGATGCAGTTGTTTTTCTTGAGGCATTTGAGAAATTGGTTATCTGTCTTCACTGCTAATCATCCAGATGCTTTTAAAAACAGAGGCTGTTAAGTAGTTGGCTGATGTTGATGGTATCTGCAGTGGTTCAAATTTAGCCATTATGTTCATGCATGCAGTTCCTGGGGGAGGAGAAAGGAAAAAGGGACTCAAGTCTGCTTAACTAGTAGATGACCAGGTATGGAAACACAGAGTTATGTTTTGCAAAGGTGACAGGTGCCTAATTATTTGGCTGAGTTGCTGTGTTCTATCGTCATATATGTGTCATGACACATCTAGACTGCATAGGCTAAGTGTTTGAGTAACCCAGTATGGAATTTGCATTATGTCTCCACTCACGCATGAACTGCAGCCTCCTCAACTCTGCTTTCAGACTCTAAATTCTGAAATACTGTGCTTGATAGCTTTGGGCTCTGTATGTCTGCAAGGCTTGTCTAACACTGCAGAGTAAAGATTGTGCACTGTGATGCTTCTATCCTGGAAACCCAGAATTTTTCTATAATCTGGAGAAAATCAGCAGAGGGTTTTGTGGTGGGGTTTCTTTTTTTTCCTCTTTTCTTTCCTCCTGGGGAGTGAACTGGAATGAACTTCATAAAATCTTGTCTTCTCTCCAGAGTCAGTTTCTTTTAATCTGCTAGTTTTCTGACTGTGTGGTCAATTTTTCCCCCTCAATGTAGCTCCTATCCCTTTGAAGGCAGGAACTCAGAGATCAGAGGCACCCAAGGGAATGTCTGTAATGCATACTGTATAGTAACTTCAGGTGCTGTTAGGAGGTGCTAGCCACTGTGGTAATGAGGCTAAGGTGTAGAATAGAATTTGTTTTCATGAGTTTAATGACAGTACTAGGATTAGTATACTTTCTTGAAGTGACAGACTAAAAATCTTTTAGCAATGTTAACATAATCATTCATTGGTCTGAGGACTTGGTATCTTGCTAGTTTGCTGTAGCAGTATAAATGAATCAAAATTTGCCCAAATGCAGGGATTGTGTGAAGTTCCAATAATATACAGTCCTGAAATTTTAAGCAAATTAATTTTGAAACTTTTTCTGGAGCTTGTTTTTATTTTCTAATTGAGGCTAAGAGGTAGAAAGAACAAAGTAAGGATTAGAGAGTTTTGAGCATCTTGCAAAACTAAAGCTGAGAGCGTCTCTAAATTTAGTCCTGAGTTTATTTCATGAGATACAATCTTATGTTTCCTGTCCTGCTTCCATTCCTCTTAGAATTATCTGAGCAATCATACTTTGTTGTCGTGAATGTTCATTATTCAGGTTCAAGTATGGTCAGCTGTAGAAACACTATCAGAATTCCACCACTTCTGTCCTCTCAGGATGCTGAGGACACATTTTGCTTTGCCTGACCAGCACGTACCTCCAGGTACTGCAGAATATCTAGTCTTTCATTACGGCATCAGAAAGGAATTATGAATGAGTATAAAACTACTTTCAGATGCAGCTTGTTGCTGTAGTTATAGTGCTTGCTTGGCTGGGAGAAGCAGCTAAGAAATGTAGTAGGGATAATGACTGTTTTCTTACTATAAGCCATCGAGGGTGACATCTGTCACAATGAAAGCTTCCACTTGTCAAAGAATTTCCAGAAGCATTTAACCTTTATTGTGAGCTACCATTTGGGGTGTTTAGTTGTGATGTGGATTACAGCAATGCAGCTGTTTGGTTCAAATTGACTGTACAGGGATGTTTTTGTTTATAGAAACAAGTAAGATAAATTTTCAGTGAGAATCTGTGACTTAGGAAATGATTTCCATCTTGGCCAGAGAATTCAGAACCGATGCTTAATTTGCAGCAGTCTTAAGGATGAGAGTGTCTTTGCTGTGCTTTCAGCAGATGTTCCTATCACTTTATTTTCCATTACTCATTTCTAAAATTCATCATCTAGGTAACTGCTGAAAGGCAGTGCAGTTAGACCGTTTCTTTTTAGGGATACTGCAACCTTTTATTTGACCTCTTAGAGTTAGCACCTTTGGAGACTGGTGTACTATTTGGCAAAACATCCAAGCTTGAGGGTAGGGAGAAGGTTACCTCTTAACAGTTGAAAGCATTGTGTAATTGCTCACTTTCCTACGGTTTTTGTTTGGGTTTTTGTTGTATTGTCCTCCTGTAACATTGAAACCTGTCTAAAGACTCCAGTTATATTAACTAAGAAGTGTCACAGACATTGTTAAAATCTGTGCCCTGGTAGTATTTAAGATCCAAGATAAACTGAGGTTCAGAGTCTTGTACTCAGATATTTAATGTTGTTGATCATGCTTAGAGTCTTTTTCTGTGACTCTGAATCTACACCAAGCTTAGTGTACTGTTAGACTCTCTATCACAGGCCACCTCCAGTATCCCATCCTGCATCCTGGCCAAAACTTTACAGTAGAACAAGTTTGGAAGTCTGCAGTATCTTTAAGCGACAGGAATTAAGCATACAAGAGGTGTTCAAGGTCATCATGTACGATATCATGCTTAAAATAATGGTGGTGTCTGTAGTTCATGTTCTACAAAGACTGGAATTCAGTCTGTGGTTTTTCTAGAAAAAAAATGTGCCCATAGGTAATAGATAAAGCAAAGAACTCCCTCTTGTAAAATATTAGGTCTCTGAATTCCTGTTCCTGTGGGAAATAGACTGATTTCTGTAAAGCAGATCAAGTAAAGCACAAAAGTACCTTACAATATTTTGCAGTATTTTACTGTAAAACATCTAGGAGTTGGGGGGGGGGGGGGTGGGAACAAAGGAAGAGGGTTGGGTTTTTATTTTGGCTTGTCTTCTAGAAGTGCAAGAGCCTCTGCAGACTGAAGTCTATAATGACAGACAGGATCTGGGAGCTGTACAGAGTGCAGGCAACAAGTTACTCTATTGATTTTTGTTGTCTTAACACCTAGCAGTAGTGATACACATCTCCCATATTTTATTCCCAAGCATGGATTTATCAGTGTTTATCTGAATGTTAGTACAGAGATGGGGAAAAGCTGTTACAAAGGGGAAATATTTTATCTCTCTCCCTCTGGAAGTTTCCAGTGTACACTTAAGTGATTTGCTGTGATAATTCCTCCATTTAAGAAGAATGTTATTAAAAAGGCTGACCTTTCTAATTTTTTTTTTTGGTCATACATCCTTTATTTTTATGAAAAACTTACAACAATAAAAGCTTACAATTAGCATTCATGTTCATTGTGTTCTGTTAGTTGAATTTCATCCTCTGAGGCCTTTTTCCTCATTAATTTCAGCCTTCATCTATAAAAATCTTCATCAGTTTTCTCTGTGTGGAAAGCACTTTTTTTGGAATGTAAACCTCTTTAGAAGTTCATGGTGGTGATGTTCCAAGAATATGTTTATGTTCTGAAAAGCATAAGCTGTAATTTTTTTTCCAGAGCCTCATTTATGACCAAGACTGTACAGTATCAAAATGAGCTGCATAAATTCTTAATTTGGGATACAGCTGGACAGGAGCGGGTAAGTAGAGTCAGTGTCTGTAGTGATAGTTCTCACTGGAGGCTGGGTTGCTTTTGAAACCTGCCTCAAAGTCAAAATATGATCTGGTTTTATAAAGGTGTATTAGAAACCTATGCAGGTTTCTGTCAAGATATGGGTGCTGTAAATATGTTTTATTTTTCACTGTTATCATGGTCGAAGTACAAAGTTAAGGATGATTGCCTAAGACGAGGAGCTTCTAAAACAAAAGACTGTGTTTAGGCTCACTGGAAGGGAGTGCCATTTCAAAAGAAAACAAGGTGAGCGGGAGGAAGCCAGCAGCTGTCTCTAGTTGAGTTTCGAACATTCAGCTGAATTATTTTCAGCCAGTACAACTGGCAACATGACCATCAAAGGGAACTGAGTGTTCATGTTTCACAAGCCCTGATTCTGGAAAAATTTACAACTAATATTTGCAGTGCATTTCAGTGCTCTCGATTTTGAATGACAATTCCTTTCCTTTCAGCAGCACCATATAAAATAAACTTACATTGTCAGGAATGTGTCCCAGGGCTATGTCCAGTAGTATCCATGTTACCAGAAATATCCAAGTCCTTCCATTACTAGCAGTCAGTCAGCACTTGCTGTAAATCGTTTCAAGGAACATCCTAGCCCATTCTGAAATGTTAATGCTGGAATGTAAGTCCCCTGAGAGGAAGAGTATGAATTCTGAGAGGCTGATACTCCTAAATGGAAAAGCTTTATAAACATGCCTGCCACATCTTGGCATGAAGCATCCATTACTTATTAGCATTCCATGCTGTTCACTTAAACTGTGTTTGCAAGCAATGGGAGAATGCTGTAATTTAGATTCAGCGCACTACAATCTGAGGAAGTATCTCTGTACATGACTAGCATGTTCCATGCCTTTCTGGTTTTAGACTTCGGGTGATATCTCTCTAATTTTCTTCCATATAAGTTGCATGATACCTTTATTGAAAGAAAAAAAGGAAAGATGTCTTACCTGGGCTCTGACCCAAGAGCTGCGATATCTGTGAAGCTTATGTTCTGCACCTGAGAGAAGTCACTGTGAAGCACCCATATATCCAAGGAAACCAGTGAAATGGGAGCAAGGATATTTACTTAGAAATAATGCCAGTATCTTCATAGATGTCTCTTTCTCCAAAAAAGAACAGTACTATCACTTACTGTGATTGTCAGAAATGGTCTGTATACCTGCCTTGCCCTGAAATCTGTAGCAGTTTTCTGGTCTTGCAACGTATCTGGTAATGAATTATGGAAGGGATCCCCTCTGTGGTGATCAGGAATACTGAAAAATGTCCACAGCATTCTTGGAACTAAAATATCTCTGCTGGGCTATACTGTGTAATACACAGAATTCGCAGTTCTGGCTTCTAGCAGAGCATTTGCTGTTTTCCACTTCAAAAGCCAAGCTGCAAATAGTTCTGCGCTACACTGGGCAACCCCCTGTTCTAAATGGCTTCAGGGGGTGGCTAGTTATGGCTTCAGGGGGTGGCTAGTTATGGCTTCAGGGGGTGGCTAGTTATGGCTTCAGGGGGTGGCTAGCTAGCTTCACTCCAAAGGTGGGAATGTGCACTTATTTCACACAGCTCAGTGCCCTACCACACGCCTTATTTCTCCTCTCATTTCTTCTGTCCTGAATAAAGTTGATAGATTACTTACAGTAAGTAGGATTTTTGCCCTTCTGACCTAATAATTTAGACAGATTCTCTGCATAATTACATTGTCATCTCAATAATTCTGTCCAAACCCAAGCGGGAGGCTGGTGGGCAAGCCGAAGTCTTTGGAAAAATAGCAAAAGGAAAATTCAGTGTTTCTGGTAACATCTGTTTTGTTAATGCATTTTATCTGCTGCCTGCTCTTAGGTGGAAAAAAGTGTCTCAGTGTCAGCAGGCAGGAAATGAGAGTAAGACAAAATCAGCAAGCGAAAGTTGCTTTATTCCCAATGTAGATAGTCAAACAATCAAAAAGCCAGGTTGCAACCAGTCCAAGTGGTGGTTTACCAAATATGCTTCCCTTTACATTTTAGTACTTAGGAGGAAGAGAGGGATTATGTCCCAACATGAACTGAATGCGTGCCCATGTTTCCCTTTCCCACTATTAAATATTTTTATATTCTGAACTTTGTGCTCAAAATCCTGTTTTCAAAACAGAATTTGAGAACCAAATGTAAATGGTCTGGAATTCTGCTTTATAGCAAGATTTTTATGATTTCTAATATTTCAGTTGAACTGTACTAAGCAAAAAGAAATGGTATTTCATTAGAACCAAATAAGCCTTTATAAAAAACTGTATTCTAGTCATGATTTTTTTTTTACCCTGAGTAACAAGATGTACAGAAGCTCTAAATCACATATGCTTTCATCAAACCTGTACATGCAGTTTGCTCTGTGCTTTGACTTAAGAGTTTTGTTTGCTAGATTAGTTGTCTGCTTCTCTTTAAATTGGCAGAATATCAGGCTTTTCAAGACCGCTTGATTGATATTTCTGGTGCAGCATATTCTTGTGCTCTCACTTTTTTTTCAGTTGTGGATTCATAACGCTGCCTGTGCAAAGGTGTGCCTTGTTTTATACCCTGCAAATGCACTGCCAACCAAATATGCCTGCTGTAGGTGTATTTCTGAAAATTACAGTAAAATTACTGTAGCCTTTTACTGTCTGATGTGTTTCTTAAAGCTCTGTTTGGAACGTAGCTGTGGGCTCTTGCAGGTTTGAGTTTCAAACACGTTTCTGACTTTTGCAGAAAATTTAAGCCGGGAGTTCTATAATGAAGAACCCAACATTTCTAGCATTTCAGAGTGCCCTGACTGGTCCATGGGGCAGGAGGTTGACACCAACTTCTGAACGTTTTAGCTCAGCAGTAATATGCTAGTTTTCTCATAATTACATTTTGTCCAAAAGCATGAGTATCTTACAGAGGAAGAAGCAAGTCCAATTTTGACCATTTTCCTCTTGCTGGTGTTTAAAGTTGAACATATATCCTGCGGGTTTCTGTCTGTGAGTAATCTACACTCTTTTAAATAAGAGATTCTAATCTAGACAAAATAAGGTCAAGTTTGGCTTCCTGCTTTTTGCAGTAGGTGTGCTGCCGATCCCTCAACTATTTATTCATTGGCCTTTGTAAAACAATACTTCCAGACAAGTTAAGGTACTCTACTGAACAGCTTCTCTGTAATTGTAAAGAAAAAATTTCCACTAATAGGAACTTCAGAGAAAGTGACGATTATCTTTAATGACAATAATAATGAAATCGTGGAGGTCATTGGAAGATCAGATTCATAACATACGGTGTCTTTCTTTCAGTTTCGTGCTTTAGCCCCCATGTATTACAGAGGGTCAGCAGCAGCCATTATAGTGTATGACATCACAAAAGAGGTAAGAAATTTGATCTGAACTCAGCATTACAATTTCTGTTCCTTTTTTTTGTGTGTGTCATGGGCCAGTTCTGACTCTTAATTCCTTCTGGTTTTTTGTCTTTTTTTTTTTTTTTTTTTTCCATCTCAGGAAACTTTCTCAACATTAAAGAACTGGGTTAAAGAGCTTCGACAGCATGGACCTCCAAACATTGTTGTAGCTATTGCAGGAAATAAGTGTGATCTTAATGATGTAAGGTAAATAACCGCTGGCAGTTTGGAGGTTAGCACTATAAGTAAAAGTATTTTATGATTTCAGAGCAAGTGAAAGGTATAGAGCTGTTTAAGCTGTTTTGCACTAGCGTTGTAATTTCACAAAGGGTCTGAGCTGTTACTACTGTTAGAAGATTGGGTTACTCTGCCCTTGGACAGTTTTGCCCACTTCCTCCCCTGTGTCGGTGTGAGTACGTGTGTGATTGGGCGGTAACTCAGACTGTGAAATGGATCCAGATTAAAGCTAACCATTTCAAATACAGAAGGGTGCTCCAACTGAATTTATCTTTCTCACACCGTGAACTCTTGCTGGCATAACAGAGGTGGGATAGCAGGGTTAGGAATGAGCAGTTTACAGGGAGACAGGATTACCTTTTCTGGTGGCAGTGCCAAGTTACACAAGCCTAAACTGCCTGTGAAGCTACGGTGTAATACAAGCTATTTACTTCACTTTGTAAGAAGTACCCCTGTCAGTCTGTAGCACCTCATTTTGTTAGGAAAAACATCAAGCCTGTTGGAAGGCATTGTGTAGGTTTTTCTGACTTGCTTGTTCAGGTGCCTTCCTTCCTTGCTTAAATATTGGGGTAAAATTAGCTGTGGCTGAAATAGTTGCAGGGAGCGGGAAAAGTTCTTGAGAAACTTTATGAACAGCCAAACTTTGAAGAAGGCATGTACTAAAAACAAAAGAAGCCCTTTTTTATTGATATTCTGGTTAAATAAGCCAAAATTCAGAAAGAAGGTATATGCAAACTTCTAGTTGTTTAGATTTCACTGGAAAAGGTAGCACATCTGGTGTCTCAAAGGAGACCGATGGTTTTGTGTTTAAAGAACCGCTGCAAATTGGATTCTTAGTATAGTTTTACAAATTAAATATAGCAGTTATCTAGTGAGTTCTAAGAAATTTCATTAGAAATAGTGTGACGGGAATATGTCAAATTGACCTAGAAGACAAATATAAGGCATGCAGTATTAAGTCTCACATGCTTACTTCTTGGTGCTTCAGTGGCATCATAAATTATGGAAATGTTACTATTCAAGCTAATGGACAAGAATCGTTGGAATTTTGTCAGAGGCAGTGTTTGAGTCACTGATCCAAAGTCTGTGGTTTTGATATTCAAAGTCCCTTGTTACTGAAAGTAGCTTATATTTTCTATAAAGTCTATGTAAAGGATACAGTGTAAGTCCAGTCTCTGCTCTGCCTATTTGGGTTTGGTTTTTCATGTTTGAGGAAGGATCCTTCATTATCAACTTGCCTGCTTAGGGGTGCAAAATAAGTTTTTTCACTTCTTGGCTCTGTTGTTTTGTGCTCAGTCTAAATACGTTCCTGTTTGTAGCTGTGTCTTCATGCTTATGTAAAGTAAATGCTATACTAATGATCTGTGCAGTGCTGTGATAGTTTGGTTTGTAAGCAGCTGCAGGAAACCCACTGGATTAGTGGAACTAATGCTTCAGGATCTTTTCAGCACATATAAAACTTGTGGATATGAAGAGTGCAGCACCCTCAGTGATTGATGGCACACCTACATTTAGAGCACATGAGAAAGACTTCACTCTAATGAAGTTGTCGGGTGGATTAAGGCCGTGTTTAGGTTATGATTGTGCTTCAGTGATGCTTGTACCTCAAGGCAGGGAGATGACATAGGCTAAAGAATGAATATTAGCTTCAGGATGAGGGAGTGTTGTGATGCCAAACAGGTAAAATAGCAAAATAATAATTTAACAAGACACTTAAAAGTTTAATCTGTCACTTAAGATTTTGAGTAACAGGTTGTTTTGCATTCAGTTTTTTCTTTGCTTTGTTTTTCCAGAGAAGTCATGGAAAAAGATGCTAAAGACTATGCAGATTCCATCCATGCAATATTTGTAGAGACAAGTGCGAAAAATGCAATAAACATTAATGAACTCTTTATAGAAATTAGTAAGTATTTCAACAGTTTATGCTTTCTTCCAAAAAAGGTTACTGTACTATGTTTTCTGTTGTTGAGGTGGGAGTATACTGACTTGAATTTCTTACAGTCCAACGAGAACACAAACAGCAAAGTAAGCTGTATACGTTTTTGGCCATTAGATGACCTCTAAGTATTTCTTCTAGAGATTTTAAGCCTACTGTGATGCTGTTGGATAAACAGCAAGCAGGGCACTCATGTCAGAAGTTAGTGACATCTTCCTGTATCTGTTATTGAATGTTTCAATCTGTACTTCCAAGGTTATGGAAGGGAAAGGAAATGGCATGAGGAATATCCAAACATATACAGCTGAGAAAATGAGTTCTCACTCTTAGTGTTTGCACTTAGTCTAAACTAGTGCATTTGCAAAAGTGTAAGAATTCATAAATGCCAGGCTGCTGCTCGGGAAACAGCAACTATTGTGTGTAGATCTTCCACGAGTATTTCTGAGCTAGTTTGGGGTTTTAAATTACCCTGCAAATCTTCCCTGTCTCATTCACGGTGGGAACGAGAATGCCAGGTTTTTGTGTGTGTAAATGAAAAGTAGACAATATTCCAGAGTGATTTCCACACAGTATTATTTGCAGGATATGTTTTAGGAAGCAGCACTCACGTGCAGGTATGTCAGCCTGCTTATGCAAAGAGGACAAACAGCAATCCATCTGTGCATGTGCACTGCAGTTTAGCTTTTGAGTAACTACAGAGACTTGGAAAAAAAAAATAGGGTCCTTATAAGCAGTGGAATATATTGAAGCTGATGTAAGAACTCTGCTGTAGATTAGCTTCTTGATGTACTGATTTAATAGTTGCTCTCTAAAACTGATCTTGAATAAATGATGGAGGGAAAAGAAAAACACAGGAATGGTAACTCTTAAAGACTGATTAGGTAACTAAAGCCGCTGGCTTTTCCAAGCACTTCTGTTCTGAGCCCAATGCAGTGATCTACTGTGGAAATACAGGTCAAGATGGTAGTTCTGAATGAAGATACTCCAGATGGTACTGAATCCTGCAGAGTATATTTTCTGACTGGTTTTATAGCTTAGCTCTCCAAGTCTAGATTAGCCTGAAGTGTAAATGCTGCAAAATTAGCTTAAAACTGCCTCTGCTCTTCCTGCCTCTGCTCTTCCTTCGTGGAGCTGCATTTTACAGATACGGTGTAGACTGTTAACTGCTGTCCTTCTGTTAGGCAGGAATGTCATCACTAATGACACACAACTAATTGAAGATGCACTTTTGTATACAAAACATACACGGAATGCTTAGAATGAGTTCCAAGTATAATGTTTGCTGTAAATTTTTTTCTGCCTCCTTGTAGGTCGCAGAATTCCATCAACTGACACCAACCCTCCGTCTAGTGGTAAGGGCTTCAAACTCAGAAGACAGCCATCAGTGACAAAGCGCAGCTGCTGTTGACAGATCCCTTAGAAAATCAGACTTGTTTATACAGTAGGTGGTCTTGGAAGTTAATAATTCACGTTGGGTTTATATTATCAGTCTTAGATCTTTATCTGCTGGTGTTCATACACCCGAGGTCCCACAAAAATGGACCAGTTCATCTGACATCTGTACACTCGCAGAAAAGACTGCAGTCGTAATGTCAGCCTGTTTACTTACAAGAAATGTAGTATCTCTTGCATTCAAAGGGAATCCATCATCACTTTTTTGGCCTTGCTTGAAAGGAAGGTGACTATATGGATGGTAGAACTGAAATGTTTAATAGTTTTGTAATCAAGATTTTAGGTTTTTTTGTAAAAAGGGAAATGAGCACTTTTGTGGGACTTAGGGATGGGAGGAATCTGCAAGTTAGATGTCATTTCTTCCTTTTCTTCAGTGAGCCTTATTTTAAATTTAAATTATCTTAAATTTAAATTGTAGTTAATCCAAAGTACGATGGGGCAGTTGATGTGAGGTGGCTACAGAATAAGCAACTGAAGACAAATAACAGGCAAATCAGTTCATCCAGTCCTCAAATCCCATTTGCACTTTTTATTTAAAGATAATATGCACCAGGGGTGGGGACACAAGCAACAGATCTTAAACCACAGACAATCTTTTTTTTTTTTTTCATGCTGACTTTAATCACTTTAAGGCAAACTGATATGCTTATAGGCATCTTTTCATTCCTACAAGTTTTTTAATATTAAGATGTTGGTCGAAGAAAACTGTTCGGACTAAATTAAGTGGTTACTGACTAAAAAGATGCTGTAAACAGATGCTGCCAGTGGTTATGGTAAGACAAAAGTTTTTGGGGAAAGCTTTTAATTGCTTGGCATGTGTAAAGTGTTCATATTATATTTATGAGACCGGTGTTTTAAGTATTATAAATTATGTAAAAACAGTAAAAAAAAAAAAAAAAGGCAATCTTACACACTCCTTCCATTCCACACCTATGGATAAACTCCTGGGGAATTTCCATCAGGTTGTTTGTGGGTTTTTTTCCTGCGTTGTAGCTGTTGTCGCTGAGTTCATCCAGAGGCAGAGACTGAAATTCTATTTCAATCACATGTGAAAGGGCCAATAGAGAATGCTGTTGGTGCAGCGTGAGGTCTGTCTGGATAAGTTTTCAGCTGTGGTGCACCCAGTCTTTCATGTTTTGGGCACAAAAGTACCAATAGAAAGCAACCTTAAGACATGTGGTAATGTAGATCATTACCTCTTGGTTCCTGTACTTTTTCATCTGTGAGGGGTTTTAGCAAATTAGTGTTTAGCTTATTCTGTATTGGTTTTAGAAAGCTTTCAATTAAACTCTAGGTTGACCATATCCATTTGTGCTATTTTATTTATTTTTACTTCGTTTCCTACCAGCATTAGTGAGAAACTGCTTTTATACTTTCGAAGAAAAAGAGCTTAATAGGCATAAGTATAGACTGAGATACTGTTTAGTATCAAAATGAGGTTGATGATGCTTATTCCTTGTAATGTGGTTTTCTATCATCTCAAGTATTTTCTCTGAAGGAAATGGAGAAAGGTTTGTAAGAAATGAAAGTACTTGTACTTCAGATTAGTTTGTGTTAGTGACTTATTGTAGGCTACTCTGGAGCAAAACAGGTGAACTATTACAATAAGAATTTAGAATGGATCAATATGTTTTAGTGAATGTTGTTGACTGCATTTTTATCATGCTTTTTACTTTACCCTGCACTGTCAGTCATGCCTGGCAAACGGTTGTACAGGCTATGTCCTTATAGTGTTTCTTCATCAAACAAAGGCTGCTTGGAGACCTTTTGAAACATTGGTCCTTAACAAAGCATCTTATAGCAGAGATGGATTTGTGTTTGGTGTTCAGCCTGATGTGTATGAGAGACTTTTTTTCTGTCACTCACAGCAAATAAAGTCTGAACAGAAAACTGTAGTACTTGTACAAAATGCTTGATGGAAATACAATTAGTAAAGAAAGAACAGAGTAAGCTTGCTCTTGGGCATATTTTTAATTATAAAAAGCAGGTTAGCAATTAAGTATAGAAATTCCACAGTGTCAGGCATGGAAGTCCCTAATTTCTTTGAAATATCTCAATTCTTATTCCTGGCAGATTTTTTATTTATTTTTTTTAATAATTTGTGTGGTTGTTTAATTCAACTAAGTTTTTAAAAGACTTTGTGTTTACAGTGCTTCAGAAGGCTGATCTATACCAACATACTGGATGTTTTAGTAACTTCACCGTGATGCAGAAAATACTGCATTTTATTAAAAGTTGGTTAGTAATCTGGAAATTCTTGAACTTGGAAAGATCATAGTAAGAGAAGGGAAGTTTCAGATATTGGGAATATCTTTCCTGTCAATTAGTAGAAAAAGGATTTTCAGACTTTTAAAATTATTACTACCTGTTAGCATGTGGTAAAAATGTAGTTTAAATCTTTTTTCAGTGAGAAATGGCTTAATTGTATTTATCTGAGATTTATTGACTTGAGAAGAAAATACTGGACTCTAGGCAAGATGAGAGCCAGGTTAGTATTGGGATTAATGCAGTTCTTTCCAGTCAGGGGAGAGATCCATATATCCTAGAAAATCTTTATGAACTACTTTCTGATCTAGCCTTACTTATTTGCTATACACTGAAATTGGACTTAAAGAATAAACAAACAACACACACACATACACAGAAAAAAACCAACCAACCAACAACAACAAAAAAAAAACCCAACACTGAAGAATCAGCAACAATCTGGCCCTTCTCAAATGTTGGTAGGTCTTAATGACTCAGACTCTTTTTGCTTTGTTACCAGTCTGAGTGGAATGCCAGCATGCTTCATATCCTTTTTGCAGTTCTGATCTTTAAATTCTGCACTTAATGAAAACATGGAAGTTGCCAAGGTTTCAGATTGTCCAAAGTACAAACACTGAAGTGAGGCTGTTTTTTAACACATGCCTATTTAAAATGACAGACTGTTGATGTAAGTTCTTCTGAGCCAAGATAACTGTTTATTGATCAGTTGGCCCTAGCTGAGACCCGGAATGCAGTCTTGACTGGATGAGATGCACATGTTGATTGTTTCATTTTTGTTGGAGAAAAATGGTTTCTTCTGTTTTAATTATTTTTTAGGCCATCTGCTTTCATCTTGTACTGGGCTTGCTGAAATTGATTATATTTTGTCGTAACATAGCTTCTCTATTTGGAGATACACTAGCCTTTTGAGTGTTTGGAGTACTGATTATCTACCATTCCAGCTAAATCTTTAACTTTTTTCCTGTTAAGTCACTGAAAAAGCTCAGGACTGGAGTTTCATTCCACTATGCCTTTTCTGTCTAATGAATGGAGCTCATAATAGAGCCTAGACTTTCAGGTGCTCTCAAAGGGAATTAATTGCTGCAAAATGAGTCTGGAAGGGTAAGGTATCATCTATGTAAAAATGTAACAAGGTGCATGTTATAATTGATCCAGAGCATTTTTTAACTGACAAAATATGACTATTTCAGCTTCTAAACACCATCAGTTCTTTCCCATGAAAGTTGTACAAAAATATCTTTTGATAAATGTTAGTTCTTAAGCTTTTAAGTAACCTAATTGTACTCCCAAAGTTTTGGAGGGTGTCTTTGTCTGAACTTCTAGATTACAACAGTCTCTTAGCTGACCTGTGCTGTTGGTAGTTTTGCAGTATATTTTATATACATGCTGAAAACTGTCATACCAAATGCCTAAGTAGGAGAAATCTGGAAGCTTATGTTTAGTAACAGAAGCATCTAGTGGTCAAACTACTGAAAATTGTTACAGGCACTCTGAAAAGTTCTTAGGCAGTTTTAACAACTTTACTGTTGCCGAGAAGTTGCTGCCGTCAACATCAGTGAGACCCCTCCTTTAAGTGCTACAGGATCAGACAGTTAAAAGTTTAGAGGGGTGTTTTATGCAGACTTGAGTCTTTGATGTGTTGGTGTCCATAACACCAATTTAATGCTACCAGACTGCTTAAGAAAGATTATTTACACGCTTGGGAAGAGAGTAAGAGGGAGGAGAAAATGCCTGCTTAAAGGATTGGACTTCCAAATCAGTTTACATGGCTGAGATGTGGGATTCATCAGGAGCTGTCTACAGTCATGTTTAAAGCAACATTTTAGTAATCAAAAAATAATTCAGGCTGAATATGCTTAAAGATTTTAATTTTGGCCTCAACAAGATTTTTGTTACATTGTTAATCCTAAATTATTCCTTAACTTCTGTGTTAATTTCCAGTATGACATTGAATATTAGTTGGAAAAGGAAGCTTTAGCAGTGATGATTGGATGACTTACTTGGGAAACAGTCTTTAGTGTTTATTAAGGATGGTGTAGGCTATTTGTGGTGTGCTATGTCAGCAATCTGCAAAGACTATCTTGGGAATTGATGATTTACAGGACAGAAGCTGTCTGAACTGTGTAGCTCGTCACCCTGGAGCAAGCCACTTATAAGCTGCAGTAGCTACATAGAAGTAGAAACAAAAAAATCATCTCAAACACGAGGAAAACTAGAATACTTCACTGACCTAAACTTGTAAACTGCCTATTCATTACCTAAAAGCCTTCCTGTATCTCTCTTACACACTTTAAACCTCTACAAAAAGAGACTCGTCTCGTCATGGACAAGATAGAAGGAGAAACTTTCCTAACTTTTTAAGCAGGAAGTAGTTTTACAGTGACCTGACACTGTATGCCACCAGTCAGTTACTTGAAGCAGGAGGGTTGTGAAATTAAGCTTCTAAAAAATCTGCATAAAATTCTCTAAAGAAAACTGTTAAAATTGTATGTTCAGATTATATTCCTAGTAATAGATCACAGCCCTGGTCATGGCAAGTGACAGAAAATTCATAGAAATATGACTGTGTGAATTACCAATGTAAGCTGGAGGTTCTAAGTTAAAGAAGTAATGTGACCTGCCCTTTTCAGAGTCGTATGGTTCCACCTTCTCAGAAGAAACACACTTGAAACCACATCTTTGTTTCTCGCACAAGAATTCAGGTGCCAAAACACACTTCCTTAAAATTATTAGGCCTTCAGACACCAGTGTTTGTTTCTGGAAAATTCCTTCTGATATTTTGGAGGTCGCAGAAGTTTGAATGCAAACCCTTTCTTGGTCAGCTAGAGTCAAAACTGCATGACTTGGAAAAATCAAACGAGGATTACCAAATTTTTATCCATATAGTGTCACAGATAACAAATCTTTCAAGGGGTATAAGACTATCCTGAAACTCAAGAGTATCGACGGGTTTAGTCTCTAACATGTCAAAATTATCCTAGGGTCAGTTTTTTGCTCCTACCCTCTCTTGATTTCCCCCTGCCCCACCCAACCCTGAATTTTTAACATAGTGCTGTCAGAGTGTACTTGCTATAAACAGCTATTTAGAAATACTTAGAGAAGTTCTGGTGGCTCAGAGTTATTTGGTGCTTCCTATTTTACATGGAAAATCAAAGCAGTAGGATGATTTGTCCCCCTACAACTTGGAACAGCATTTGCTGAAACTGCTCTCATTCTAGAATAAAGACTTCTTAGAAACAATTTTGCTTTTCTCCTTATGTCATCCTGCAAGTTGGGAGTTCTTAAACACTAACTTTTGAGGAGCTAATAACCTTAGCAAAGGTACTTAAGGTTGGGCTTTGCTTTGCTTTCATTTCTGTTAATGTTTTCACATACGTATTACTGAACAAACCAACTGCTACTTTTTCCGATGTTAAAGGATACAAACCACACTCTCATGCTCTTCATCTGTGTGTGTGATACTCCATCCAGTTGTTGCACTTGGATCTGCTGTAACTCTGACACCTAGATAGATTCACTTGCTGCCTCACTTTTACTCCTGTTACACTATGTATTTCCTATTAAATCTGTTATCTTTTCTTGACAATTTGTTCTTTGTTTCCTTATGGGATTTAGCTAAGAATAGGTGGCGAGTGTCTTTTTCTCCCAGACAGAAGTATCTGCTGCAGTGGTAACTGTGTAAACAAAATGGTAATTCATGAGTACAGTCTTATGGAACTGTTATGAAAACATAGCAGCTGAGACATGTACAAATACTAGTTCTTACCACATAACAAAGGCTAAAAGCACATTCACCTGGGGGAGCTAGTTATTGTAAGGCTCTAGTAACGTGATGTAAACTCTTCCATATTTTAACTTCCTTTTTTTGTACTTCCTATTTCTGAATATCGTGTATCCAACATTGCAACTGTGACACAGTGAATTGACTTAAGACACAGAAATGGATTGCGTTTCTGTACCTCTTAAGACACACATGACTTCCTAGCCATCACCCCCCTTGCACTCCCTCCCCATGCAGTACAATGAGGAAAAAAAGAATGAAAGTTTCTTCTAAACAAGAAACTTTGCATTTGTGTATTCAGGACACAAAATTAACCTGATAGGCATATAGCTCTTGCAGTGTAATAAATGTTTGCCTGTAAAATTAAGCATGAAGGTTAACCTTTGTATCAGCAATTCTTCTCCCTCTCAAGAACGTTTTGCCTTTTCATTAGAGGATTGGGTTAACCTGTTACAAAGGTTGAAAGGTCTGTGCCTTCTTATTATAGTATCTCTTATAAAAACAAACTTAAGCCGCTCCAAGTTACAGAGCATTTGCAGCACTGTAAACTGCACAAACTTCCAGCCATTGCTTCACTGCATGAAATGTAGTCAGATTACTAGTGATGAAATATTGTAGTGATGAATTCCCAAGCTTATGAATGTTTTGAGACTTCTTTAGTCTTCTCTTGGGCTGGTCCTGAGAGTGTATACAGGTTTGTCTGTATTGTTGGTTTGTAGATGCTAATGAGGAAAACCAGGCTTTTGTTCTCTCCTTTATGTTTAAATTGTTACACTCCCATATAGTGCATAGAATGCAAATACAGAAATGTTGGAGTAATGTAAACGGCCTTTTCAGCGTAAGCATTCATAATAAACTTTTATAGTGTAATAATATGCAAAATCACTACCAGTCTGTATTGTGGAAAAAAAAAAAAAGGTGTAAACATTTTATTAATAAAAAGCTTTGTTTATAAAGGTGCTGACTTTGTTTATAAATGTTTCCAAAATTCTCAACATCTTAGAAAACAGTCTCTATAGCAATAGAATTACTGGAGAGGGATGTAAGCAGGAGCATGGCAGAAGTGAACCTAAGTGATGATTTGAATAGCTGTTTTCCAAAGGGAATGACCCATCCAGGCAGTCAGACTGAAGCTTTTCCCTGGTTTATGTATACACAGACAAAGGCGGAAGACAAACTTGTACAAAGAAGGGAAAGGAAAAAACAGCAGAGAGAATGCAGCTTTGTTAAATGTTTCCTTTCTTTACAGCATGACGTCTGGAGAAGCTGCAGGCCACACACAGCCTTGTCAACCAGGGCAGGGCCTGACAAATTCTACCAGGGTCAAGTGATTTAATACATTGCTTTTAGCTCCAACTGCGTGAAACGTAAAATTCTTGCCTGCTTAGGCCAGGTTTCTGTCAATCAAAACTTTCACGTGCTTTTAATATCTGCATAGTGTTTTGGGGGCCTGTTACAGTGGGAAGGGATCCTTTCTTGTTACTACAGCCAGCTGGGTGGTAGCTTTTTTTTTTTTTTTTTTTTTAAACTACTGCTTTGGTGGTTATGTAGAACACAAACAGGGAGTTGGCTACAGTTATCTTATGTGATGCTTACAAGATGCAATTTCTTGTTTAAATGTGTGATGCAAGTCCTAACATGCTCAGTTAACAGCAATCTTCAAAAGTGGAAATAACAAACAAAAAAACCCCCATGTTTCTGATAATGCTGTTTCACCTGAAAATGCTGGACACAAGTTTCTATTAAGCAACTGGTTGTACTTCACATGCAGGAAACAGTGTCATCTTTCTAATACAGATTGGGAACAGCTTAAATTTATTGCTCAGTACCTGTTATTTTAGTGCTATCCTCACGGATGTGTGTAATGGCTTTTGGAGAGTGGCAGATAGGTTTGTATAAGGGGGTGTGAACCTGCATCAGCGAGAGCATAGGAGAGAGAAACACAAGGAATGTGCTAGAATAGAGAACAGCACATTTACATGTATTTGCATAGGGAAGCTAGGTAACTAAATACAAACTCTCTAATTTGCACACACACAATCTGAGGTAATGTTTTACTTGGATCAAATCTTTCATAGCTTTTAAGGTAAAAGTTTTGCAACAGATGAAACTTCTTTAAAATTTTTCTAGTACAAAGCTTTCAGGTGCTCCAGAGTTTCTCTGCTGTTCACCCCTATTTTCTCCTGGTCATTAAAAACCTACCTGGGCAACACCTTGCCTTCTAGTCTTGCCATAGCTGAATTGTTAATAAAGTGATGGTTGTTTTGTGTAATTGATAAGGACATAGTATTGCAGGTGGCCTTCATGCCTGCCCACTTCAGTGAATCTGATCCACACAATAAATGCACACACATTATTTACACAGACCGAAAACCTGACAACTTCTGTTTGTTAAACTTCATAAATTTTCAACTTAAACAGCGTTGTGCTTTATAAAAACTTCAGCCTGGATGAAAATGTGGGTGAGTCCTTCAAATACAAGCAGGTAAGTTCAGAGCTGCCAGTTGCAGTAAGCTGATACAACCTGGCAAAGCCTTCAAGCTGTGGACCATCACGTGCTCAAGGCTGTTCTTTGACGTTCTTTCAGGAAAAGCAGAACTTGGAAAGGTCTGGGCTGAAACACTGCACAGCTGTTTACTTTAGGGTTTTTTATTATGTATGAATATATAATGTATAAAGTTTCCTCTGTCTTATTCCTCGCTATTAGTTTCCAACTAACTTGCAGATATGTATAAAGCTTGTCTTTTCTACTAATTACCGGACTGAGAATGCCTAGCTCAGTGACAGAATCTGTTTATAAAAATAAAACCTAAGCGATTACATGAAAGGAGATAACCTTTCCAGAATATCAGCCAAAGAAAGCTTTACTCTGAAGCATAAGTGAATTCAATTCTCTCCTGATTTCAGAGGTAGTAAAATATTATTACATAATCTGTAGTTTATGATACAAATTAAACCTCCACAAGCAAAGAATACAGTAAGTAAAGAATATCCTAGGCTCCAAATCTAATTA
>WTSP01017974.1:0-33994 GCA_025331215.1 Actenoides lindsayi | reverse complement strand
ACTGGACACTCTTGTGAAGAGTCCCTCTCCAGCCTTCCTGTAGGATCCCTTCAGGTATTGGAAGGCAGTTATAAGGTTCCCCCAGTCTTCTCTTCTCCAGGCTGAACAATCCCAGCTCCCTCAGCCTATCCTCATAGCAGAGGAGCTCCAGCCCCTGGATCATCTTTATGGTCCTCCTCTGAATTTGTTCCAACAGATCTATGTCCCTCTTATGATGGGGACACCAGAACTGGATGCAATATTTGAGGTGGGGACTCAAGAGCAGAGTAAGGGGGAGAATTGCCTCTCGATCTGCTGGCCACACTCCTCTTGATGCATCCTAGGATACAGTTGGCCTTCTGAGACACATGAGCACACTGCCAGCTCATGTTGAACTTCTTGGCAATCAACACCGCCAAGTCCTTCTCTTCATGGCTACTCTCAACCCACTCCGAGCCCAGTCTGTAACTGTGCCTGGGATTGGCCCAGCCCAGAAGCGGGACCTTGCACTTGGACTTGTTGAACCTCATGCGGTTTGCATTGGCCCATTTCTCAAACCTGTCAAGGCCCCTCTGGATGGCATCCCTTCTCTCAAGTGAGTCCACCACAGCACACAACTTGGTGTTGGAGGCAAACTTGCTGAGGGTGCACTTGATGCCATTCTGTGCCACTGACCAAATTCAAATGTTAATGTTCCCGCCTGGGCAGTAGGGTGGTGTGCAGATATTACTGTTAGTTAAATTTAATCAGTTCAGTCACTCCAGTGACTGTATTGCTTTATAGACAACCACCCAAAATTACCAGAATTGATGCTATCAAAAGTGACAAGTAGTATCAAGTTCAAATGAAGAAGTCTTGTTTGAGTAAAAGGATCTAGATTTCACATGAAGAGCTGTCAGCAGTACGGATACACCTCTAGACTCAGTATCTGACCATTTTCCAAGACTAAACTGTCTGCAGACCAATCAGGGCAAAACTACAGCTAGATATAATGAACAGCTTTATAGCTTGACAATTCTTGTCACTTTGAGAAGCCTCTAATTAAAATGGGAAACAAACACTTTCCAGGGTCAAGAAGCCAAGTACAGCCTCTAAGAGGGAGCCAGCACAGAAAGTCCTCATGATACTGAAGTGTCAAATATAAATTTGAACCATTATAAAATAACAAATTCTGTTTAACTTTACTAGATTAATTGATCAAAGCAATCCTTTTTCTAAAAGAAATTTAAGGATGCTGTGTCAGGCTGTCAACACCCACATCTTGAAGTGTTTGTAGCAAGTGGTCTACTTTTTCCTGCAGTTAGGGTTACAGGTGGAATTCTAATAAAGGACTAGAGCTACAGGTAGCATCTGCCTTTACACTTCCATAAGCACAATATCAGCAATAGTGTGTTAAGACATCTGAGGACATGTAATCAGATGCTTCCATTACTGTCACTGTGCTACCACTATTTGGCAAGGAACCATCCAATTCCTGGCTAGCTACTGAAATCCAGTGGCTGTGCTTTCCTGGCAGCAATGAGAATCTAAGCAATACAGGGAAGAAAACCCTGCATTGCAAAGTTAAAGACTACTACCACTGTAAGAGGAATTAACATCCTAGCAATTTAGTGAAAGGTATTTGCCAGCTTGACCCAAAAAATCCCAGGATAAATCTTGAACATTTACCATGTTGGAATTCAAGTGAATGCTCAGTGGTACCACTATGACCAAAAGCACTCTGAACAGACACTAGGTTCAGATATAATCAGAATGACTGAGATGAAGACTCCATATTTATATCATGAGATACACTTATTTTACAGATTGTGTCCCCAAAAATACTCTGGATTACTTGGATCATAGCATGCTGCTCTTCTCTACTTCATGAAAAATCAGCAGCTATCCACTTTACATAATTTAAATGGATCTAGCTTAGAAAGAACCACCTCCTTATCATCACTGGCTATATTTATCACATATATCAGAATTATATACCTTCGAGAAATGTTCCATTCAAACCTCTTCTACAAATACAGAAAACCAAGGAGAAAGTCATGGTAGTGATTTACTACAGACCACACCAGGCTGTTGCAGATGTTTTGGTTGTTAATTCCTGTACTTTGAAAGGCTACCAGCTACCTTCTTCCACCAAATCCTACTACACATGTCTCAATACTGCAAGATTCAGATAGTTCAACAAGTTGTGGAACTGCACTGGCACACTTGTTGAAATGAAGAATGCCTTTGGAGAATCCAAATGACCTCTTTCTAAGTTTTTTTTTGAGCAAGAACATTAAAGTAAGGTTTCATAGCATCTTCTAAAGAAGGTAACAGAGGAGTAAAGACCTAGGTACAGAGAAGAGAGTATTAACTACATGAAGACCCTTCACCTGAGCCCCTCTAAGCTTGTACTGCAGACTACCAGACAGTAACAATGTTAGAGCACATTAGCAATGATGTATGGCCTGAAAAAAAATAGTATCTATTTGCAAGAAACACCACTCAGTCTGTGTGGGATATTCCCTAGACACCTATATTGACTTAATATAACAAACTGAGCTACACTAGTCTTTATCAGGGACACATTTTCCATGATCCCAGTGGACTGAGTTTTATCCCACTAAAGCAGTTTAAAAAACCAGCAAGACAGACTTCAGAAAGCTTTTAGTCCTAACAGTTAAGTATTTCAGGATTTCCTATCTTCTCTGCAGTCAGTATTATTTGAAATCTATGTGTAAGAACAGTTTAAGTACAGTCAACTTCACCTTTGGGCACAGATAAAAATATGTTGATTTCAGGTCTGACTGTTGATTTCAGGTCTCTTAGTTCCTTGGGGCTATATCCCAATACTAGATTTTGGGACTGTACAGAGCAAAGCCAGGATCTCTGTTCTTAAAAAGATCTGTTACAACTTCTGAAGGCTTTGGGGAACCAGAGTTTTAATCTAGGTTTTTAACTTTAAAACATCAAAATAATTTGTCAAGTTCTGTACTATATCAAGAGGAGCCAGCTCCCCAGTGTTTGGACTAAGTTGTTAGCATTGTCAGTTTTTCTTCCATGGCCTCAAGTTGCATACTTACAGTCTGCATAGCCTGAAAGGGAGCTGCTGTTATTGTGACAGAACTGCTACTTGCTGGAGGAGACTGAAAGCTTTGCACTGGTGGTACAGATGACATGGAAGTGCTTGAAGTAGGCAATGGTGACTGTGGCTCACTTGGGAGGGGAATAGTTGCCTGAGGGAAGAACAAATGTAATGAAAGGTCACTTGATAGTTATCAGGCAGTAATAGAAGCAGTTAATTTGTTCTAAAGCCTAGACTGACAGAAGTCAGCAGTTTCTACAGGATGACATTTGGACGTAGTAGAGCTACAAAATAGCTTTTGCTTACAATTTCAAATCTTGCTGTGCATCCTCAGCAAACAGTACTTCTATTGCAGTCTCTGCTGATTAAGTGAAATGTGCCTATGAGCTACTATACATACCACTCATTGTAATAATTTCACAACAACAAGACATTAGGTATTTTTCCCCCATCACTAAAAACAGAACGCCTTCTGTTCCATTTATTGGAAAATTATTCTCTTGATATTAAAAGTGATTTCTCTTCTCCAGAGGAACTCAGGAAGTTCATTGGGTTTGATTTTTCCCTCCCAACTTAATTATGTTTCAGATTAGAAACAATGCTGAGTTGTCCAGACAAAGTATTAACCAGCATTAAGTCTCATCTGTGCAGATGGCAAAATGAAGTGTTGATTTAGAATACCAGTATTTATAGAAATCAGAAGTCAAAAAGAATATAAGGCTCTAAACACATTTCAGCAACCAATATATTTACCTTGCCTGTATTTGTGACAGCTCACCTGGGCAATTTCAATCTTTTTAGGTATCAATGGCTCAGAAATACGTGAACTTTTCTGATACAGGGGCTGGGAAGTATATTTCTCAGTCTCTTGAGAAAGCGATGCTGATACCTAGAAGAAGCCATACATGCACCTGTTATTACAAGAAGCATCACAAAGCACAAATTTCTGGTAGAGCTATGAAATACTAGGGCCTGCATTGAAATGAGTGGATTTTGGACTTAATGTTTGTCATGGTCTTTCAAAGTAAGTGTACTAAATAGTTATCTTAACCAAAAGCTTCAAGCAATTAGCTTTAGAGATTCAGACTTAGATTACCCTTCTTAAACAAGAGGTTGTACAATTAACCCTGAAAAGTCAGATAATTTTAAGAACTGTAGATTCCTTCAAACAGTTATTTACAAAGAAACAGCTGTCTCACTGAATTAAATGGAAAAACATGTCTGATGTTAAGCTCTTGGGAAGCTCTGTCAAACAAGGCTTCAGAGCCAAACTTTTGCTTGCTTTTGCAAAACCTGCATGTTCTATTGTTAGCTCACTCCTAACACTAAGCTTAAGAGTCACTTATATTAGATGCACAGCCTGGTGCTAAAGACTACAAGTCCCATTCTCACCATATACACCATCACTGGTGCATCAGATAGATGTGATATCTGTCACCATGGAGTGTACTCCCTGATTGTGCTGGGACAAAAGAAAGCTTATCTACTGCTTTACATGAGAAGGACTGGAAAAGAAAGACAACACTTCAAGCCTAAGGGATTGGAGATATGCTGGACACAAGCAACTCTATTTCACAAAGTTGTCTGGAATAACTCAGAACATTTTATTAAATCAGATGTTCTACATTAAAGCACAGCACAAGCCTTCTGGATGCATTTTAAACAGCAAAATTATTTAATCCTTGTCAGCACTTTGTCAGACTTGTCACTGTAGAAGTGAGAGGTGTCAAGAACCAGGCCAAAACTGCTGATTCAAGAGGCAGCAAGACTACTATGCCTGTTGAGACCATTAGTGTCAACCATATAGTATATTAAGGCAGAGTACAGTATACTGATAGCATATACATCAGAAAAAAAATAAAAATCCTTAACATTTCCCCACTATAACATACAAACACTATTAGAGAATCCAACAGGAAAGAGACAGTTGTGTTTCTGAACAGCAATACTCAGCAAGAGATCTTAAAGATGCTGATCTGCATAAATTGAAATGCTATTTTCAGGTCTACACAATATTTGTATGCTAGTTAAAGATTTAATTGCATATAAATATAGTTAAGAAAGCAAAGTTTGGGATCTTGACTCAAACATTAGGAAGTCAGATTTCCAGTATTTCTTCAGTTAGTGCTTGAAAGAACATCTCAGTCTTAGCTTACACAGAAGTCTGCTATTTCATGACAATATCCATCACAATTCATGCATCCTCTGTTGTCAGAGGGAGTATTCTACACTGTAACCAAAACAAATATTTATGCTGCTCACATGTTCCTACAAGAACATGCACCACACTTTCTAGCCTACATTTTTCATCCCACACTTCCCATTTCAAGGGGTCAACTGTTCACTTTGCATTCATGCAGTATTAGGAAGACTTCCAATCATCTTTAGGTATTCCAGAATGTAGGCTATACTGCTGCTGTTACTTGTATTCTGTCCTTGTATTGCTGTTCAATTTAATTATTCAGGAGAGGTTCTACCACAGCTTTTTGTTAGGACTACTTACAGCACAGCCTGAATGCCAGTGAACCCCAGGGTATATTACCTGTGGTGTCTGTGGTGTCACCAAGTCTTCCGTTTCAGAGCCAGAAAGAGTCTGATCAGCAGATGCTAGGGAAGTATTTGACCCATGCAGTGTCATGGATGAAGCAGCAGCAGCAGCCTTGCGAGATGAAAAAAAGATTACTTGGGTAAGGTTTTGAAAAACCTTAAATGTTCCATTTTACTCACACTCTAGGCATTTCCAAGTAAACCTCAGAATATGGCAAGAGCTGAAGTACTTAAACTAAGTTTCTTAGGAATTCTTGTTAGGGGCAAGGAAGCCTATTCACAAGCTGAACTAGTAAGACATGCAAACACAGTAAGTGAATTTAAGGTTCATGCAACCGTGGCAATCATGCTGCCAAATCTTGAGAGACTATCTTTGGCATAAGTGAGGATCTCAAAGATGAAGACATTTATTTAGGAAAGAAGCAGCATGTTCTTCTGCACACAACTGTTAGCTATGATTTGGATCTATTGGGTTACATATTTAAACCATTTCAGCATGTTCTTCAACATACTTTATTGAAAAAAGCTTCAAACATTTGTTGCTGCTTTTCAAGGAGAAGAGCAGCCAGCTTTGTCAGCACTTGAGTGATTTTTAAACTTCATATAACTCAGTAGCTTGCAAGTCTGTTACAAAACTACTGACAAGAGAAACTTACAGTACAAAATCTATTCTAGTGAATAACCTCTATATCTTTGGCTACAGCTATGCCTCTTCAGAGCAGTCTTAACTTCAACTTACTTGAAGGGGCTGTTGAAGAAAATCACTCTGACTTGGCAGTTTCTGTTCTTTTGAAGCTGTAAAGAACACCAATGCATTAGCAACATTTACTTTTACATTCAAACATTACATAGTTTCAGTGTGCAGTTCTACTTTGACAACATTTAATGTATGAAGATGCCTACTAATTTTAGCGTGGGCACTGCAAATAGTAAATGTTGCTTTAACACAAAAGAAATACCCATTTTCCAGGTAAAAAATAATTAAATATTTAATAAACTGGGTGTTTTACAGCCAAAGAGACATCCAGTTTCTTCACATGGCCCATTGTAGAAAGTTCCAGTTTTCTAAGCGTAGCCAGGTAACTGCTCTTCATCCTAAGCTCATTCAAGACTTGTGTCTATATACACCCCATCTCGACAAGTTTGTTACAGATACAGCATATCAGTTGTGCAGATGGGTTCAGATGCGCATGCAAGTCAGTGATTCTCCAAGCATTCCACTTCCAGGAAGGGGCACCAACTTAACCCACCCCCAGCAACAGATAAAGGAGATAGAGTGGCTCAAGATGCCTTTTTTTAATCTGACATTGGTATTCTTTGATTAGACAAGCTGTTTTCACCAGGCCTAATGATCTACAGACCAAGCAAACTGTTAGCATTTGAAAATTCTTACATACTATTCACACATATAGTATTACCTACCTACAGGACTACTTGCTGGAGCAACTGAAGGTGGTTGGGATGAACCAATGGCACTTGGTGAAGCTTTATCAAAATCCAGAATAGATTCCTTTTGAAAAAAGATCATCAGTTGGGAGAAAAAAGTTAAACTAGATACAAAGGAGACACTCATTTGACAAGTTGCTGTTAGCTAGAGCTAGATGCGTTCGTTCAGGGCAAACACCCCTTGTCAGCACTGTTTTCCCTAACATAGTGGGAATGGGAGCTTTGTGCTACAACAGCAGAGAAAAACATACTTGCATGAAGTTGTAGGTCCCTTGTATCTGAGTCATCAGATCCTGAAGTTTTTCCCTTCTCAATACTGGATCTTTTGGAAGAGTTGAAGTAGAGCAAAATTCTGCAGCTGGCTGATGTACAGGTTTAGGCACCTAATAAGGAGAATAGATATCAAGTCTAATACTAGAAGCAAGACAAGTTGCCTTATCCAACATACTTCAAGCAACCTATAGGTGTCAGACACCATGGGCCAAGGAATTCTGATTCTTAAATATTGATATTTCCTGAATCAAGCTTTCAGGTCTTAAAAAAACCAACCCAGCTTACTGTTGCCACAGAATTAATTCACCTCATTCAGTTTCTTACACACAAAAGAATTGTCTGAATTTAGTGCAAAATGAGGCACCTCCATTTAAGGAAATCCACATGTTTAATTTGAAGGACAGAACAAACTTAAAAAAATCAAAGCTGCACCACTCAAGGTTTAAGACACTTCTTCCCAGTGGAGCCCACACCAACAGATACAGGTCTTTTATTAGGTTGGCATCTCCAGACATTCTGAAGAACCTGCACTCAAGAGATGCATTGCAGGCAGGATACTCAGGATTAGATCAAGTGCTTCCACTAACAAGCCAGACATTTTCAGTGCACCAGCTCCTCCGGAAAATCTTAAACTTCCCAAAGTTTGGCATGAAAAATACATCTGTGCTCCCACATGGGAGCCTAACTTTGCAGCTAAATAAGGACTTCTGCAGGGCCTTGATTATTTCAGACAGTCCCTTAACAGTTCATCCCAACTGGTTCTCACTTATGACAAAACACTTTCCTCTTTAAAAGCAAACAGGCAAGTCTAAGGTACCAGAAAAATCATGATAGTAAACTCCTGAAATAGCAGAAGCACTGTTATTTACATAGTAACATTAGGCTGTCTAGATAATCTAACATGCCTTTTGAAAGCACCTTGGGAAAGATATAGGCTTGTCATAAGTATTTTAAAACCATAATTTAAGTGATTCTCTAAAGCTTTGCTGCTCCTATGTTCTTCTACACAGCTAGAAGGAAGCAAACCTGAAGACATTAAGTACTTCCATTATTTCATTTGGCCCAAACATTGAGATACAGAGGAACATGTGAAAGCCTTGACTTTCCTGCAGTACAAGCATTTGTCTTTCTAACAGGTGGTTACTACTTCACAATACTGTATAGCAGTATAGTTGAGTATTAGTATGAAGTCATTAGAAGACTATACAGCAGAAGGGTCATGACAATTAATTGTCACACTAACTCCAAAACAAATTAATTGTAGAACCAGAAATTGCTGAAAACCACTTTGTCCAGTTTTAGGACAACAAGCCCAAAACCACTCTCGCATTTCTTCAACCATTATCTGAAACTAATCACTAGCATTTGCAAAAACTCCAATAGCATGCACAAGGAAGAAGCTTGCCGGATTTCATGAGCTTCACAAAGCATAATCCATGTACACACAGCACATTAACTCTGGAGAACTCATTTCTAATAGCTATGTGGCTCACACAATAGCTGCTTGAACTCGAGTAGTTTTACTTTAGAAGAGCACATCTTTGCACTACTATACCTTAATTAAACTTTCTGATGCACAAGCATTACCTGTAACTACTGGCTATGCAAGTTTATATTGCTGTAGTTTCCAAAAATGAAGAGGAGCTAAAGATATTAAGGATCTAAGTGCAGGACAAAAGATACAGTTGAATAAAGTTAAATCTCAGAAAGTTACAAGTAAAGTTACTAAGGGATCTGAATCTTCCCCTCCATTTTATTTGCCTTCATTTACAAGCAAGCAACTTTAAAACACTTGCTGTCATGGTAAATCCATTATGGGTCAAACTCATTACTACTTCTAATACACTCTTCCTCCTCACTACACTCTAAGACACAAGAAGACTACCAAACTGTTTCTGTACATTTACAAATGGGAAACAGAAGCTTTTCACCTAACCAGGTCAAGTCTGGCACTGACTGATGCTATGAAGATTGTCCACTAGCTACCTAAGTTAGACTTGTACATTAACACAAACAAGTAAAACAGCCTCAAGAGCACAGAAGTAGAAGAGACTGCAGTGTTTCACTTGTGGCTGCAAAGATGATACAATCTTCTATATGCTTTCACAATTTGTTAGTCTTCATCTCCTTCCCCAGCTCATACTCTGTGCATTATGCTGGTGGCATTCTTTACTTCAACTGGAAGAGCAAGCATAAAGGGTTACATACATATTAGGGCTTTAAACCAGTACTGAAACACTGAGACTCTCCATTCTTTAGAACTTATCTTCTAGCTCCTGCATATATGAAAATACACCAGCCAGAAGCAGCCATAGTGAAATTCCCTTATTCATCTCCTGTTTTGCTGGTACTTCGGTGTTCAAAACTAGATTTAAGTGTAATACACTGCTTACATGAAAACTTGTCAGGAAGTATTTCAGGTTTTATATCTTTCTATAAAGACATGCTTTGAAGTACTAGACATCTTTTAGATAGCTTAAATCAAACATTCTTTCTAGCCTACAGTTAGATGCTGTTTCTGTAAATCATTACAAGTTGGTGGCAGATTGAGCTAATCCAGCACACACCAAATTTATACATGTTGAGACTACTTAACATCAGTGGTTCAAGCAAAATTCAGGTTAGAGTTTTACACAGCAGTGATTAAGTTTAGGGTCTAGTTTCTCGTAATAATATGCTTCTGAAACTTAAGTTCAACACTACTTATACATTCATCAAAAACTGTTTGAATATATGTCCAGAGAACTGACTAAAAAATGGAGCTGAAATACACAGAACCTGGTTTAGGATTTCTTAAATCATTGCAAACAAACAAGTGCAAAGGCACACTGACCACTTTGGAATTTTACTAGTCAGAGTGTCAATATACTAGGTACTCCTGTTAAAGCTTAATTTTTTTTTCCAGACTGAAGGTCTACTTATACATACTACTCTAACATACATTTTAACCACCACATATAGTAGTAAAATTCCATTCTATGAAGCAGAACCTCAATTCCTTTTTAGATTTGTTAGCTGTGGAGTACTATGCGAGCTGAACTAGTGATACCCAAGCTCTATTCACATTGCCAGCTATGCCATGGAGATATTCAGGGAACACTGGCTTTCTACTCAGAGCAGCACTCATAGCTGGTATAAATTAAATGGTACTGGATCACAGCATAAGCTGAACTTGGTTTTACATAGGAGGAGAAAAATTCAACTTTAACAGAGTTTGCTGGTCCACAGGTGGCACAAACATTTAAATAGAATAACAGTTTAATGAGCCCACTTATCAGCTCACTCTGCTGAACATCTCAGGTATTGTACCTTACAGTAAAATCTGCTTATTTAATGTAAGTTCTCAAAACCCAGCAGCTTATTAACTGTTATAGCTGAGATGTTTTATTTCAGGCAGTAAAGAAAGGTTAATTTCAGCTCCAGAAAGCAGCATCAGATCTTTTTCCTTTACCACATCTAGATCCCTGCACAAAGTAATTTATAGATTCTCCCTGGGAGTGAAATGGATCCAGCTATAGAATGCATTGCCTCTTCCTTCATATAAGTACAGGCAAGAGAAATTTCACTATCCAAATAATACTATTTTAATTGTTCTTTAGTTTAAGATTGTTTATGGAAACCAGCTGACAGTACACATTTCTACCTATCCAATATACTTTTGATATTGGGATTTGTCAACAGCTACTAAGCAGAGAGCCAGCTGGTGTTTCACTGTGGTCTATGTAAATCAAAGCTTGAATACTTTAAAAATAGGCCTTTTTTTACTTAATTCAGCAACCCATCTTAAGTAACCTCATGTTCCGACATTAAATTAAATGTTGCTGAATTGCACACCTGCACATTACTATAAAGATTCTTCAGCAGTTTGCAAGTTTCTCCAACTGACTTGAGACCCTCCTTTTTCCTTACTGCATCAAAGTTTTGTCCACCGCTCAAGCCATCCATTTGTCCATCCTATCTATAAATAAGAGCCCAACCTCATCAGGAAGCATCTTGCATTTAAGCTTTAAGGTTAAACGTGCTCAAGACTATTCCAGGACTTCAGATAGTTTCAGTTACAGTAACATTATGCATAGTGGAGTGCACAACACCTACTTGTGCTCAGAGTTACTTAGTGAGGCAACCAGGTTCCGTACATGTACCACCACCACCAGTGGACACAAGATTCTACCCAGCTTGAGTGTAAAGGTGAATCAAGGTGAAACACCTTAATCCCATTTTGTTACCCAGTGCTGCACATTACATACTCTTTTAATTTCATGTTCATACTTCTGTTTGCGCTCCCGCCTCTAGGCACAAGAACATCCATTTTTCAGTTATGCCAAGTTTACCAACAAGACTAAAGCTTAAGCATTTGCTACGAGTAATAAGGAATGAATTGATTTCCTCTTTCTTGCAGAAATAAGATAGCAGTGCTGACAACATTGTGTACAAGAGAATTGTTTAATTCCCCGTATTTTCTTCCACAAGTCTGACTATAGATTACACCCTGCTCTTAATGACATAAGCTGGCAGACAAAGCAGAGCTCAGTTATTTATTCCAGTCATCAGAATTGCTGCTGCCCAAGTACAGGTGAGAAAGAAGGTAATGTAGCTAGAGGCTAGCAGCCTGCTCAGCTCTAAACCCTGCAATAGCTTTCATTTTACATTTCTAAAACAAACTATGCTATTGTTACTCTCCAGGACAGCAGTATGGTTTATGCATTCATCTGGAAATACATATTTAAGCCCCTGTACAGTTGGTATTGCTTGATCTAGATGTTAGATCTCTCTTGAATCAGCAGCTATTTTAATCAAAAGCCTGAAAAAATTACTGAAGTGCTATTTGTATGCAGGCACAGACAAAGTATTTGATCCCTGGATGAGTCATACCTGCTTTGTACTGATAACAGCGGACAGAGCCAATAGCTAGGGATGAACTAAGTTAATTCTTCTGTCTTATGCATAAAGCAGTAGTTCAAGGCTCCAACACAGCAATTCTGTGTTGATGTAAAAAGCAAAGCAGACCATCTTGCTATTCAAATATAAAGTTTAACTGCCAGAATTCTTTCCCCCAGGAAAGAATGAAACCTAAATACAGGCCTACAAAATGCACCTCGAAGCCTCTAATAGGTAGCTTTAGTCCAATACACTTGTGTCAAAAGCTTATGACAGTTAATACTACATATGCCAACTCACTTCTTTAGGTTCCATATCAAACTTCTTTGGCCCCATCTGCTCCTTTGGCCCAACATTTGCAGCTCCCCAGGACTTCGGAGGGTTCTGTAACTGTTGTGATGACACTTGCTGCTGCCTGTCAGCTTTTTCCCAAGCCTCTCGAGTTTCCTGCTTCTTTTGTGCTGGCTCATCCCTAACATGTGCAGCCCAAGCCTTCACAGGCTCCTGCTTCTTTTGTTCTGGCTCTTCCCTAACAGGGATTTCCCATGATTTCATAGGCTCTGGCTTCTTTTGTTCTGGTAGCTCCCTAGTTTGGGTTACCCAAGGTTTTGGAGATTCCTGCTTTTTTTCTGGTTCTTCCTTAACTTTGGTTACCCAAGTCTTTGGGGTCTCCTGCTTTTTCTGGTCCTGCTCTTCCCTAACCTTTGCTACCCATGGCTTAGGTGATTCCTGTTTCTTCTGGTCCTGCTCTTCCCTAACCTTTGCTACCCAAGGTTTTGGGGGCTCCTGCTCCTCTCGGACACGTGCTACCCAGGCCTTTGGAGCTTCTTGCTTCTTCTGTTCTTCCTCCTGAACACGGGTCTCCCAGGGCTTGGTAGACTCGCGCTTCTGCTCCTCCTCTTTACCACGAGCTTCCCAAGGCTTTGGAGAATCTGGTCTTTTTGGTTCTTGCTGCTTAACACGAGCTTCCCAAGGCTTCATGGTCTCTTGTTGCTGCTTCTGTTCCTGCTCTTCAGTATCAACAAGCATTTCCCAGGACTTCGGAGGGTCTTGCTTTCTAGCACACTCAGCTTCCCAAGATTTGGGCTCTTCTGGCTTCTTGGCAGAGTATTCTGCTTCAGGCAAATAACGCCTGTTGAGAAACTATACAGACCAGAGAAACTTAATGGCTCCCAAGAAAACATTTTTTTCTACTACAGTTCAGGTCAGTTAAGTTAGGTCACCCAGCTACTGAAAATTTCTGACTAAAAGCAGAGCCTAGCAGAAACTATGTGGACAGCCATGGCTTCAACCTACAACACTGCAGACTAGCTTTGCTTGGCATGTCAGAGAAGCATCAAACAGTCCTGAACAGCAGAAGTGAAACATACTTGAGCTGAGTAAACCCATTATCCCTACCCTCAATGCTAACTGATGTTCCTAGGCAGTAAAAACATCAAGTTCAATTGTGATTTTTACAAAGGTAGGCCCCTCCTAAGCATCTAAAATGCTGTGGTACTATATTAGTAGACATTCTGTTAAGCATAGCAGCAGCACCTCCCCCATATTCTTGGACCCAGTACCTAAGTATAACCCTCATTCTTAAGGGAGGTCAATACTAAGAAGTCACCAGATGCTCAGAGATTTAGTACTACTGGACTTCAGCTCCATGTTTACTGTCAGTAAGTCTGAGAGTTCAGTGAAGATGTCTTAAGTTTTCCTGAGTTACCATTTTGTCGTAAAGTAAATATGAAGTGAAGAACATACAAGGCTCACAGGCTGAGTTTTTTTTCCTGATAAGTCACCAGAAAAACTTTATGGTCAGGTAACAGTGTTACCAGTAGGTTACAAAAATTTGTTCTGGAGCACACCCTCTAGTGGGATACCTTAGAAATGGTGATTCAGCATTTTAAGAACCATTATTTCTACTTACAGAAGGACGCCCCTCCCCACCTTTTGAACCAAGTCTAATAATTAGTTTTTATGCTATTGCCAGTTGAAGCTTCAGTACTTAACTCAGGAGTCTGAAGGGCTGTTGAAGCATGTCTGCACACAAATGTCTTTTTCTAACAAATCCAAGAGCTACATCATTCTCAACACCACTAATATCAAGTCTATAGCAATAAGCTTTGCTTTTAGAGATAGCTTTAGTAGATGTGTATTTTCTCTGTCCCATAGAGGACAAAAGATCAGCGCGTTTCCTCTCTAAAGGCTGATGCTTTAGTTTATTCAGGAAAGTGCCAGAGCATTAAAGTACTATACTGTTTCATGTAATCATGCCCCATTTATCCCAGAATACCCCAGAGAAGCCATAAATTTGGGGTTAGAAATACAAATGCAGCCAATACTTTAATGCTTCCTACAGAAAGCATTGCCCTAAGCAATACCTAAATTGCCATTCAGATTCCCTTTTAAAGTTTAAAAAAAGGGGCTGCAGAAGTGCAGTTATATTTGATAAATCACAATAGTAAAGGAAAGCAATTAGCAGTGGAGTATCTTACCTCCTGTGGCTGTATTTCAGACTTCATAAGCTCCATAATGGATTCTAGAGAAAGGATGTTAATTTGTTTCAAGTGATAAAATGCAAAGAGACAGACCAAACAGTAGCAAGTCTTTAATTCTATTTAAATAGTAGTGCCAATTGCTAAACCAGAAATTCTAAAAGCTCAGCTTGTCATTCAACATGCTATTTTTAGACAAGCTTTTATTTTCTGATTCAGTTTTACATTTGCAGAAGTTAAGCAAGAAACATTTTGTAGTACCTATGATGTGATCATTGTAATATATAACCACCCCTGCAGCAGAAAATTCTCATATCTTCAATGCAGAGACTTGCCCAGAGGGCAAAAACATCCCATTACTATGAATTAAGATTTTCTTTCCCTACAGTGTTAGCCAGAATAGGGCTGCAAGCCTTGTGGGATCCATTTTCATTACTACATTGAAAGTAAGCTACAGCACAGGATTAGACTTAGCATCAACCTATGCCAAGTCAATGCTCAATTCAAGCTTATCCCAATATTATGATACAGAAATTGAATCCTGAAATATTTCACCTGATTCTTTGACAGACTCTCCTTTTGACATCTGTCTTGTTCTCTCAGATCTTCTATTTGCTTCTTCTTCCAATTCTTTTACGGGCACAGTGGTGCGAGGAGTTGGAATACTTTCGAAGTAGCCAGAGTCTAGAAGTTTAGATAACAGGTCCTTCATGTGTTTATCTAAAGAGTAAAAGTCCATGATGTTAAGGTATGAAAATTTGATATTAAGAGATAGTCAGATAACAGATCAAGACTTTACTTCCTTTATATAAACTGCAGGTTCAAGTTCACACATCTTGCTGAGTTACAGCAATAAAACGTTTTAGTGAAGTATTTGTTAAATTGCTCTACATATTACAGCTGGAAACATCTTTGCAATCCAGCTGAAAGACTGCAGCTTGTGTTTAAATGTACACAAGGTAAACACTGCACCACCTGATCTCCCACATACTTAGAAAGGGATTTGTTTACCATCTAAGCTAGCAAGTGTTGACACTTAAAGCATGTTGTGCAGTCCACAAGGTAAGTAAAGCTCGAAGTCACTATGGAATAGCCCTACAAGACCCTCTTCCCAGTGATAGGATGGTAAGTTAAGAACTGCAAAAGCAAGCAGAGAGGGAAAACATAAGAGCCTATTCCAAAATGAACTTGATCCTCTGAAGTTTGGGAAAAGAAACAAAGTTGACATGGTTGAAGAAAAACTGTACTCTAAGAAGCACTGTCCAGATACCTCCTTTATGCAAAAAAAGAGCATCTGAGAGAGTAAAGCCTCAGAAGTAGCAGTGATACTTGAAATTGTTTCAGAGGAGCTAGAGACAGGGCAGCCTTGAAGACAGGAAGAATATTCAGCAAGAGATCACGCCTACCAGTGAAAACCATATAAATAAGAATAGTAGCTAGAATTTAGTACAGATAAGAAAAATTTCTTCCAGGACAATGAATGCTCATAAGAAGTCATAACAGTTTTATCTGAAGTTTAGCTTGCACCCAAAAGGATGCAAGACTGACACTACAGGGATAGAGGCAATGACAAGAGTCACAAAAGTTTAGATGATAGTGAAAAAGCTATAGAAGTTTGGATAAAGATAACCAGGCAACTATCAATTCATGTCAGATACGAGGCTAAAGTTACCAGCCTGCAGCAATACAAGGCCAGCTCACGCTTTGTCCAAATCTATACAGAAAGAGTTAACACTTAGTTGTCAGTTCAAGTATCTGTATGTGGAAATTAGGGTACACTAGTGCTCTGGTCTAATAGTTTCAATAACATAACACTGTCAATGACAAAGGAAAATACCGCCACACAATCAGTACAGGATTGGAGTAAACAAGACAAGCAAGGTCTGTTTGCAACAGGAAAGACACTACAACTCAAGTAAGGACATTTTCCTCACAAGCAAGTTCTAAACAGAAACACAGAATGTCTGTTAGCTTACCAGGAGGATTTTTGAAACTAAGCCAGAGAAAAAAGAAAATACGTAGAGTCCCACACATTTTGGTGTGTTTGAAGTGAGAACACTTGCATCAGGTCAAAGTGAGACTGCACTGTGCATGATTAGAGATCACAGCAAGTTCCATTAATAACTATACTTCCTTAGCATGGTATCCTGCACTGTAGTCAGACAACAGGCATGAGCCTGGAATTCCCACAAGGAAGAGACAATCTTCCATGCTGTGGGACCTTCAGCCTGGGGTCAATGAAGCTTTGCAATACAGATCAGTATACTCAACTAAGCATCTTGTAGTTGGGAACAGTGTCCAGTCTTAACCCATTTGCACATAACTATCCAAAAAGCTTCCCACTGCTAGTTGTGTAAGGTATTCATGCATCAGCCTTTGAATTACTACTATTGTTCCTCAAAAAGGTACTAGCATATTGGTAGAGTAAGTCTTTACCTGGAAAAAGAAATCGTGCTGTATTGCTATTGATCTGAACTTAAAGCAAACAGCAGTTCACCCTTGGATAACTTGAGTTATACACAGCACTTGAATATATGTGAAAGGCTATTAAATCAAGCATTTCCACCGGTTAAGATATTTAAATAACACACAAATTTCAGATCTCTACAATATTTCTGAGATGATACTCACATGTTGTTCCAACTACAGGTTTCTCACTTCCTTCTAGAAGGTCCCAGAAGTAGAGAGATGATTGTTCCATCTGGTCTTCAACACTAAAACAAATGACAGTTTTACCAGGTAGAATCATAGCCAAGACCAAGTCTTGCAGTATCCCAATACAGCTCCTTAAGACACTGACTGATGTTTAGACTTTCAAATGGAAAACAGTATAGAGTGAATCTGAAGCCCCATTATCCACTATTGTGATTAATCTGTTTGTACATGATATAATCAAGCAAATATAAGTTATTTTGTTGGTAATTAAGACATGAGAGCCTAGCACTAGCCCACAAGACCATATGGCTGGACTTCATTCCAAGCCAGGATTCCTAAACAGGGAAGAAATTGCTGTTTAATCAGCTGATCACCTTGTTTATTGGATGCACACATGCATCTACACTATCTTAAAAAGACAGGCTGTCATGTTAAGACATAGTACAAGCATGGTGCCAAGTTAGAACCAAAATACATCTGTTGACAGCCCATTACCTTAAAATGTATGACATTTAGTACATGGGTATCAAAAACTTGTTATTTTTAAAACTACATTGAAGCAAATAGCACAAAAGCTCAGTACTACCACCTTAGATGTCTTTGGAATACAGAAGCACATCTGGATCATCATGTGAATGGAATGTAGAACAGTTTACCTGTTTTTTCACTTGATGAAAAGCGAGACCTCAGGGAAGCAGCACACTGCCAGCCTTCCTGCTTACGATGGCACTGGACTATCTCCCCTCAATCCCTCTGGGAGATGTAAGGTGGCAGGGCTTGTACATAACTTGCACAACTCAGGCTTTAATTACTGTAGCTTTCCTTTACTGCTCTGAATGAGGTAAATCTGCTACACCCCTAGTCTGTCTACAGCAAGTATAGAATTTTAATTAGTGTCCCAAAACACAGTATTTCAAAACATGGCAGTGTCAGACAGAGGACATTTACTGCAATGAATGAAGCATACCAATTAGACAAAAATCCTGAACTTACCTCAAGTTCTCATTTCTTTCTGGACATGTCAGTTTTGCAAATCTTATGAGGTAGTCTAGTTCTTTAGAAGGCAAGTATATTGCACCATTCACACCACTTTTGAAGTCTTTCTGAACATGCTCTTGAGTGAAGTTCTGCAGCACATACTGGACTTGAAGTATTGTACGCAGTTTTTTCTTCTCTGCTTCAAGCTTCAGTAGACTCTCTCTTCGCTGAGCCTTCCTCTGTGCTTTCAGCAGCTATTTCAATACATCAATTCAACATTTAAGCATAATGGTTTAGTAACAAGATTCTGCAATAAAACACCAAATTCTAGTACTGATCATCCTACGTTGATCAAAGTAACTATTAATTTTGGTTAGGTAACAGATGCTCCTAACTCTTCAGATCTTTCAAGCTCCTCCTCTGGAAAAGCTCCCCATTTATCTATAATACTCTACACATCTAGCTTTTAGTCAAACCACATAGTGGTAGCTTCACTTGTGATATGCCTATATGATATTTAGATCCTGATTATGCCCACTAATTGCTTCATCATAACAACTTCCACAACTGGATAGAAGGAATCAGTAGAATTGATACTATTGCACAAATCCAAGCCCAAGCTGACCTTTAACATTTATCACATGAAGTTTGTGACACAGAAGTTGTCTCAAATTTCTCCTAGCAAGACAATTGCCTCTTCACTTTCAAATACTTCAATTTAAATGATATGGAATCATACAGCTACTCTTCTCTGAAGCACTCATTAAATAAGCAACAGCACAAGTCACACAACATACAAAGCTCTCATGCATTTGAGAAGTTTCTCCTGTACTAATAGAATTATGCAGCAGAAGTTACCCAAGTAACTGCAGAATTTAAGATACCCCCATATTGAGGCATTTTAAGTTTCTATGAAAAATCTATGAAAATTTAGTTTTCCAGAACGCACTGTAAAGAACACTGACAGAAAGGCCCCTAGTGTCCCAGTAATGAGTATTAGCTGCAGAATCCATAATGGTAGAAATAGACTCAAGGAAGAAACAAAGTGAGTTTGCCTTTAAATATAGCATAAGTTCAGGAACAAACATGAACTAGTAGAAGTTAACGCAGGATCACTGAAGACACCTACAGAAAGGTACACTGGGTCACAATCTTTATTGACAGCTAGAGGAAAGCAGTAGGAAGCAATCCAAGTTTTGACATTCAGCACAGTAGTTTCCATACAACGACTGAGGAAACCCAAAGCAGCAATACTGCTGAACAGGCTCTTAAATCTCTGCTCACATACAGCTTTGAGAGATTTACTGCACTACCTGGAATTACTGCATATACAAGAAAAGCCTCTCTAGAAAGATAGTTTGCATTTCAGTCAACACCAAGGCAAGCCATTTTAACAGTCCTTCAGCATTCCATAAGATGCAGAGAAATAATGCCAGAGCAGTGACTAATCACGTTTAGCATGCACAGGACTACCTTGGATCAGATCTTTTCATAAGGATAATATTCACTTGAGACAAGAGGTGAGTTTCTCCAAAGATAAAACAATTCCTTATATAAAAATAATGTATGTAGCATTTTAAACCCTGAATAAAGATCTAAATAAAGCACTAAATCTGACTTGCCATAATTAGAGACAGCTATAGGATAGTAAGTGGCAAACTGCACAAGCTTCAGTAAAATTTTACTGAGAGCTGTACTTCTCACTGAAGCCAAGGTGATATAACCCCAGAACTTTCCCCTCACTGGAAACATTAGAACATTCAGTTTGGACAAGGTCTTGGGGTGTCATCTAGCCTAGCCTCCAGAACAAAGGCTATACTGTATCACGACCAGATCACTTAAAGCTTTGTGCCCTCAGGTCTTTAAAATGTCCAAGGACAGATTTTACTGCTTCTCCAGACAGCCTGCTCTAGTGCCCAATTACCCTCAGAGTGACCATTTTCCTCCTACCTACTTGAAAGCTATTTCAGTTTATGATCATTCCTTCTCCTACCACATCTCAGCAAAAAGAATGGCTCCATCCTTTCAGTAATCTTTTTGGCAGGAAATGCAACAGCCTTCAAATACCAAGCTTTCACTTCACCAGGCCCAACAAGTCCTGTTCTTCCAGTCACTCCTCCTAGGTCTCATTTTCCAGGCCCCAGGCATTTAGAGGCCCACCACTGGAGCCACTGAAGTTTACCTGTAGCTTTTGTGTACCAAATGACCAGAAATAGACACAATGGGTTAAGAAGTGGCAAATAATCATTTCACCTTAATCTACTGATCCTCAGTCTTAAATCCAGACTGCACCAATCCAGGGGTACGCTTAATTTACTTTGCCTGCTGCCTACAAGGACCTGCATGCCCTTTCCAGTAGAGCAACTCCATCAGTATGCATCTACGCAGGGGATAAGTTCACCTCAGGCACAAGCTATCAGGAAGATGGTCAACAGTTTCCAACCTAACTGGATCACCACAAACAGCGGAGTTTCAGTGCCTCAGTTTTACTTAAGCACATGTTCTTAGAGGGATACACAGCAAGTAACTATATTGTGGAGGTCAGCGATACACGAGTATGTCAACATTTACTCTGCCCTACTCACTACTCCAGTTTAAATGCAGTTTAAACAGTGTTCGCCCAAGTTCCAACAGCTTCCTGGCATTTTAGATATTGGCATATAAGTGTAGCCATCAGAAGAGTAGCACAAACTTTGCAGTTACCTCCTGACAATAAAGGAAAGGGCATTTTATACTTACATCTTGGCTAAGTCCTGAAAAAGTCTTCTGAAGCTCCTTGGCAAATTCCAAGTTGTGTACTACTTCATCATATTTCTCTACTGCCTCCTACAGAGAAAGATAAAATTGTATTTTTTATGCATAACAACTGGTTGCATCTCTATCTTCCTGTACTTAAATTCTCATTAAGAACTAGTCTCGAGAAGTGTGTCCTTCTCTGAAATTGTAATTTAACGACACTGTCTGTAACTGGTACTTTAAATTTAGTTCTGAATATTATTCATGCATGACTCTCTCAGATACAGTGCAAAACCAGCTTACACCACCACACAGATATCCTGCAGCTTTGTATTAGACTTTCCAAGCAACAACTTGTGAAATATTTGGTACACTAATGTTGAAATACCAAAGCCTGAATATCAGTTAATTCTTTTTCTCTGTAGTCCCATAGCTTTCAGCATAGGTAAACAGCTACTTAAAAATCAGATATTAGTATGAAAGCCTGGAAAGAATACAGGAGAGAAGTTCAGAACAGATCTTTTACCATCATGCTTAGCTGAATGTCTTTACATATAAGTCACACATACTTTAGAAAAAACTACATAGAAGATTGTCATATTTCACGAAAGAAGTCTTTCAAATTTAGTTTTCACAAATAAATTGGTGTTTGTCTTCATTCGTGTCTTTAACCAGTATTTTACTAACCAGTTTTCAAAAAGACTAAAGTACCTTATTAATTATATTTTAATATACCCTGTTTTTGATGAGTTCTTCCCTGCTAAGGAGCCAGTTCATTTTTCTAAGTCTCCTTGGCAGTTCTGAAGATAACAAAATGCTGTAGTTCACACATGCTGCCCATATCCACATACCATAAAACATGCCTGGAAAGTAACAGGTTTAATTTCAGTTGTTCACATGTGTTTTATCCTCAGTTTGGTTGATGCGCATGACATGGTTATCAAAAGTTTTTCTAGAATGGGCCTAATAAAAACCTCTTCAAAAGTAAGTTAAGTGTTTCATCAGTGCAGTGACAACAGCTTAATCTACTGTACCAATAAAATTTGGGGCATATGCAAATTCCACATGTGCTCCTAAGCAACTGAAAAACAAGTTACATGGTCATTTGTTGACCCAGTTTGTTCAGTTACTTGTATTCACTTATTTGTAGCACACTAGACATTACTAGGCCTAAATGCTACTCAACATAAAGTGCGTAAGTTATTCTAAAGCACTCGTCTGGTAGTTTGAAGTTTAACAATCGACTTTTAAGAATTAGCAAGTTCACTCAGCACTTGGGAGAATGATTTAAGACCCTAATGCCCACACATTTGAGGAAGACTCACAATTTAACACCCACAATTGCAGTAATTGTGCTTTTAATTGCAAATCCCGAACTCCCTACTTGAAAATATAAAGAACAGCTACCACTACTCTGAGGACAAGCTGTGTATTATATAACTCAGCATGCAGGAAAGCAAGAGCTTTCCTTTGCCACACCAGTTAACATTCATTAACAGCATGCTGGCAAAACAGTACCAAGGAAGGTCTGCTCAGCTTGCAAAACAGCACCATATTGGCAGTGAGAACATTTAACTTGCTGGAAGCTCCTCATTTTGGAACAACTGTTTCCTAAAGTAAGGCTACCACACACAGTAGCTCTGGCAGGCATGCACCATAAGTAATTACAGTTTAATCCAACTTGCTTACAAAACAAATTCATCACCAGATGTGCACTTCCGCTGTGTGAGAAACAATGAATAACATAGATGACATCAACTTACATGATAACTCCACTGTATTACAGGCAGTTAGGTTTCTTTAGGCAAGTGTCCAAACTATTAATCTCTGCTCTAGGCCCTATCACTAGGTCCCAGTATTTATATACACCTCGGGAATTTGCATCTGAAAGGTACAAATGCAGTATTTCTGTATCTCATGTACTGAAATGGGGATCTTGAGGAGATTAAATACTGAGTCTATATATGCTTCTACAATAGTTATCTGAACAGTTTGACTACCACTGGTCAGTTCACTAGCAAGACTGAATCTAATTCCCAATTTTAGAAGCCTGAGATAAAAACACTAATACTCAGCTGGGAATTCTGAAAGCTAGTAACCAAGTTAATCACCATTTTCCAAAGTTGGTACTGCTGGATGAATTTGCAAGAAGCGTGCATCCAAAGAAGGACAAAGAAGCCAGTGAAGAGTCTACTGAACAAGTCTTATGAGTAGCACCTGAGGGAACTGGGGTTTAGTCTGGAGAAAAGGAGGCTCAGGGGAGACCTGAGCCTACCTGAAAGGAGGTTGTAGCAAGGTGGAGGTTGGTCTTCTTATACCTCCAAGTAAAGAGTTATAGGACAATAGGAAATGGCCTTAAGTTGCACCAGGGGAAATTCAGATTAGATATTAAGAAAATTTTGTTCACAGAACGGGTTATGAAGTACCAGAACAGGCTACCCTTGAAGTGGTAGAGTCACCATCTCTGGAGGTATTTAAAAGACACGTAGACATGGCACTTAAGGACATGGTTTATCAGTGACCTGGCAGTGCTGGGTTAACAGTTGGGCTTGATGATCTTGAAGGTTTCTTCCAAACAGAAGATGTCTATGATTCTACCAAAAACATCTACAGAATCCTTCACATCTTTAGTTCCCCATGTTTTAATCTCACTTTTCACAGTCCAGGGTGCATACTGAAGAAAGTCAGATTTAGAAGCAGCTTTAAAACTTGTTCAAGACTAATGAAACTTACACAGAATACTGCTCAATAGCCTCACTAGAAACAGTGAAAACCAGAAGAACACAGACTGTATTTAATACCTGTGCTCTAAAAGCAAAGTGTTCTTGCCCACCTGATTCCAGATTGAATTTAGAGGAACTAAAAGGTAATCACCCTGCTTCAAAACATCCGATTTAACTTATTTACTTCTGCACTTGAGATGGCAAGTGATAGATTTTTGTAGATCAGTACTAAATGATCATTCACTCTGACAGGTCTACTCTACTTTTAAGTACCAAGTTATTTGGCCTCTTATCCCATTTATGTCTAGTTCCCATAAATGATTCAAAGGAAACAGCATTTGTGTTCTCATACTGCTGTACTGTGATAAAGCTAACCATAAATTAAGTATTTTTCCAACTGGTTCATTAGGAGGATCAGCACTACCACTAAAGCAACAACACCCTTTATCACACGACTTTTCTTTAGCATGTGTGAAATACACTTTGAAGATGTCACTCCTAAATGACAAGAACAATAAACCCTTTGGATTATGTGACACTGCTACTCACACATGCTTAAGAAGCAATAGCTGTTTTGTTAGAGAAACTTGGTTTCAGTTCTAGAATACATTCTAGTCCAAGACAGAAAAAAGTCAGAAGCACTGTTTTAACATTAGGCAAGTTAAAACTAGTTCCACAAAGTGGATCACATTTGTTTAGTAGTAATCTTGCATCCTGGCATTCCAAACTCTACCAACCTGAGGCACAAAACCAATATGCTGTTCTAACAGCATTTGAGAATGCAGGCAGCTCCCAACAATCTAATGGCAGCACCAGAAAGACAAGAAAGTATTCCCAGCTAAGTCAGTAACTCAGAGTTAGATTCTTATTAGGGAAGCCTTTAGATCCCACCCAAGTTAGATCAGCATCTTCCTACCAACAGGGACTGGTTGTCAGTTTAGCAACTACTGGCAACAAACAGCACAGTGCAGCCAACAGGCAATTTCAAGTAACACCTATTTGAAGAAGTAATGAGAAATAATTAGCTACTCCACAGGTCTTGAGGTTTGTGTTCTAAAACTGGAATACCATCTAGATAATAGCTGCATACAGACACCTGATCAAGAAATAATAGTGCAGGAGCATTGAAGCTGAAAGTCTACAGAGAAAGATGAACAAGGACCTTCTATTACTTCAGTATAGAACGTGAAGATTGAAGTAGGAAAAAAGCATGAGGGCTCACCATTCACCCTAATTACCAATAATTCCTCCATTTGGCTTTGTGAAAAGTACCATTGCAAGTCTGCAGGCATTACTTCTGTAAAACTACAGCATCACCTCCTTCAGCAATCTATCCCTTCCAACATGTTTGAAGGTTTTGGGGCCATCCACTCCTGCATAAAGCAAACTTACCAACTGGTCTTGATTGAGAGTTTCTCCCTTCTTCAAGCGATCTTTGTAGTCTTCTAGTTTGAGCTGCAGGAAAATCCAAAGTAAGATTTTTGTATTGATTTTATGTATAATGTCAAATACATGGTACAAGTGAAGCTACAACTTCTGTGTTTTAAGCCATCCACATACTGCAACAGAATAGGAATTTTACTACTACCTCATTTTCAGGAGGAAGAAATATAGGAATTTTTGCTATTCTTTTGATTTGGCAATCTCAGTCTCCAGGATTGTCTATGTCCCTTACCTAAATTTGACCTTTCAGTTCTTACTTGCTACCTTAGCTTCATTTGAGAACTACAAGTGCATTGATGCTAGATCTTTAAGGGGTTCCAAACACATCCAGTGTACTTTTTTTTAGCTTTAAGTCAATGCTGAAACTTCATTATTTTATCCTTGAATAATCCTGCTTAATTTTCTGGAGCATGCCTTTCAAAGTCTGGCTTCTTTGTCAAGATTTTATAGCACTATTTCCTAAGAAAGTGCACTAAAGTCTTTAGGGAAGAAATAAGATTTGTTTCTAATATACTGAAGCAGTCCTTAAAAGCAGATTTAATCTACACAAAACTTTATTATGTATTACAAGGTTCTTTATACACACAGAGAAAAGAAAGGGGCATGAAGTCGAATACTATTTCATTTGTATAACTACACACATAGAATTTTCCTGACAGTACCTATAGAAACTTAGGATAAGGAATACTTTCTACTTGTTTTAGCAAGTCACACTTTCATCTACTGGTGAGGCCACATTGCTACTCATATGAAAAATCAAAGATACTTGAGAAATTCACAACAACAAGCTTCCTTGGACAGAACTAGAATACTACACAAAGTTGGTTAATCACACAAGGAAAATATGCTTATCTAACAATAATCAATATCACAGCATGATGCATGACATGAGACAGCAGTAATACTGCATCTCCTGCAGGAGGATCAAGTCTGCTAGCCACATGGCCACAAGTCTGATCTACTCCCTCCCCTCACATCAAGACAAAGCTTTTCAGACATTTGGAGAAGCACAATGCATTCACACAATTGCTTTACTTGTAATACTGATCCAGTATCAAAAGCAAAAGCACCATCATTTATCTTACAGAAAATAACATTTTCACAATTAAAAATCATACACAGCCTTCGGTCACCTGCCAATCAACAGAAAAGTCTTAGAATGCAAAAGCCTGACTAGCTATAGCTACAGTCTTTTGGGTGTATCATCATCTCAGTTCTTAACACTGTTCTGTGCCCACCCACCCTAGAAAAGCACAATTCAAAGCAAGAGAGCAGGCTTTGGAGTTTTTCCTGTAGAAACACTTTCTAGTGAATAGCATTCGTCTGTGTTTAAAATATAAAAGTCAAAGATTTACGCAAAGTGAAAGACAATATATATTTAACACAATTTAACATTTTCATGAGTCAGAGGAAGCCCTGTTCTAACTGCCAATTTTAAATACATTTCTACATCCTAGTACTAGATGCATGTAATTGGCAGAAGAAGCAGAAAGATTTCTGCAAGACCATAAGCCATCTTCAAATCAGTTCCAACTTAGTTCAGAACTGATTCAGCCTATTAGAGAAGCATCCCCAATTCTCATTAGCAGTTACTTTTGGTAACTATTGAGCCTGGGGAGCACATTTCTAGTTAGCTGCATCCTCACAAAAATGTCAAATGCAAGTAGCCCATTTCAGAACAGTAGGAGTAAAGAACATCATTCTTTACTATACAGGGCTTATAAATGATAGCAAAAATCACTAGCAAAGCCGTGTTTAGGTCCTTTCAGAGGTTATTTAAAAAACCTCCCTAATTACTCTCTACATGCACATATAACCTTAAACCAGCTATTACAAAACAGGCACCGAGTTTTACAATTAGCAGCTTAAATGTGTGCCATACCAAAGGGAAAAAAATAAGTTACCTTCTTTTTCTCAATGTTCCTGATCTTGTGTTTGAGGCAGATGAGCCCATTATCAATGTAAGTCTCATATGCCTGGGAAGGAGAGGCTGCCGAGTTCAGCGCAGACTGCAGGGGGCTGGAGGGAGGCTGGCTCTCCCCAGAGGGGTTCACCTGCTGCTTGGCCGCCTTCATGCTCTTATCCTCCCCCTCCTCTGACCGGCCTGAAGGTGATGATGGGCAACGGAAGATGGCTTGGGAAAGCTGCACCATTGAAATGGATGAAGCTGCAAAGAAACTCCTTTTATTTAGTTCTCTCACCTCCCCTCCCTTTCTAAAAATTACATCTTTTCTTATCATGCATTCAGAACATGTAGCCACAAAACTGAGCCTCGGTAAGAACGTCTCACAATCTTTCACCCTTCTCCCTCCCCTTTCAAAATATTTGTAGCAGGAATTTCAGAGCAAGGCAAACTTTGTATTGTTCAAGTCTCCCCACCCATCCAGACACCAGAAATCCTTTACATAGGCAGAATCAGACAGCACGGGGGATGATTCCAGAAACCCAATATAGTGTCCATATAAAACTAGGCAGGTTTCCTGCACACATCACCCACCAGGGAAAAAACTGCAAGCAAGCAATTGCAAATCACGCCGCCAGCCTCGCATCCAGGCTGCAGCCTGAATGAAGAATTAGAAGTGGCACGCCTGAATGTCCAGCCCCTCTTCTTCTCACCCCCATTAAATCAGTGCTACCCTTCCCTGACCTCTGCAGCAAGCCAACCGAGAATTTAAACTAAAAAGATTCCAACTGAAAAAGCGAAAACAGAAGAGAAATTGCTTAATAAACCAAGTAGCACACTCGGCTACAACAGTATCGTTCTTCCTGAGGCACTGGTCGTGCCTACGCTCATCCAAAAGACGTGCCTGCGCCTCGGCGAGACACCGGCTTTGTTGGGAGGGGCTGCGCTTTAACCTTGAGCAGGGAAATCCTGCAAGGGATGCTCCGCCAGCCTCAACTACTTAACCCCGCTCCTGGCAAGCGATGACACCACATTTCTGCCTCCCTGCCTGCCAGGGAGGCCTGAGGCGCATGACCCCAGCGGGCACCAGCCGCTCAGGGCGAGGAAGGTGAGGGCCGAGGAGGAAAAAACCTGCATCGCCACGGGACGCCCGCCCGCCCGGCCGCCGCCGCGCACCCCGCCAACGGGCAGGGAGGCGCCTCCGCACCCCACCCCGCCGGCTCCGAAGCCCGAAGAGCGGGCAGCCGGGGGTCAGCCCTTCATCAACGCCCTTGCCAGGGATGGCGAGGAAGCACCTCCCGGGGACGGTACGGCCCTCGCCAGCCGGCCACCCCAGCACGGGAAAAGAGGAGGTTGAAGAGAGCAGCGGTGGGCTCCTTCCTGCCGGCGCCGCCGTCCCGGGAATTCTTCACTACCACCACTACCTCCTCCTGCGCCGCCGCCACCGGACTGCGGGGGGGTGGGGGTAAAGGAGGCGAAGCCGCAGCCGGCCCCGCACCGCCTCGCCGCTCACCTCGGTGCCCGTACACGCTCAGACCCGCCCCGGCGCCCGCCCCCCGCCTGATATAGCGGCCGCGGAAGGGCGGGGCGGCGAGAGGCGGGGCCCGCGTCCGGAGGTCGCCGCCCCCCACCCTTACGGCCGGCGCTGCCTCACCTGCCCGTCTGCCTTCCCGCGCCGCGCGCTGCTCCTCACGTGACGAGCGGAGGGGTGGGGACCGTTACCCGGGGCGTGCAGCCGTTACCCGTCAGCGGGCGCGAGGGGGCGGGGCGTCCCCCGCGAAGGTCGGGGTGTCGCACCCGGGGGGTGTCCTATCTTTGGGCTTCGGGGCTTGAGGCTCCCAGCTCCAGGGCGGGACCTGGTGCTCCTCCAGAGCCGTGGTGGACCCGAGAGCTGAGTGATGGCCCCGGCGGGAAGTGGGGAACAGGGCACTCTGGATGAGGAGGGCCCGCCACCGGCTCGCTGGGGGAAGGATGTGCTGGCGCGTCACTGCTCTGAGCCGTGCTCTGTCCGAAAGGGAGAGGTTTGCGCCGGTCCCCCGTGAAGCCACGATCTGGTGGCGTCTGTCACAGCAGCCTCTCCGATGAGTCGGTGCAGGACAGGCCGGCTTTGTTCTCCAGGCAGCCCTGAGAAGAGGGTCTCATCACCTCGGTGCAGGGGGACACCCACCTCCACCTATTCCCAGTGCGGAACCCAGCTGCTCGCTAGAGTGAGTTGGGTGGCCATGGGACAGTAAGAACTGCTGGGTGTTAGACTGTTTAAACCAGCAGAAGGGTTCCTCCAGGCCAGTACAGAGCCCCTTGAGGAGGGGACTTACAGGACCGTGGGTCATCTTATGTAACAGGATGTGCACGTCCTCTACAAATGAAACCAAATCATGTAAACACTGAATAGCTAGTAAAAGCACTTTAGTCTATTGAACGAACATAACAGAAGAAAATAACGACAAACTTTTGTTAACCTCTAACAATGGCATCACTGCTGCACAAAGCATCAAAAGTTGGAAGATTAGAGGAAATGGACCTTCCAAAGACCAGAGGACTAATCTGGAATTAGGTTTTCTGTGTTTCTCTTTTTGTGGCCATAGCTAATGCAGCAGGTTCGGAGAGATTCTGAAAGTTGTGAAAGTTGTAAAAGTCGTGAAAATAAAGATGTTTTGAAAGAGGCAAAAATGACTAAGGAAGCATTCCAAAGAGAGGTTTTGCAGAACACTAAAGGTATTTCTGTAGCACACGGATGAGAAAAATGGAGAGGAAAGGCTCATACTAAAAGTAAAACCAAGCAAATAATGATTCAAATGATAAAGAGAATTCAGAGTCAGATCCAACCATATGGAACCACCTGTAGCATCCACAATCTTGCTACTTCCCCTGGTTTAATCACAAGTCTCAAAATACTTTATTTTTCTTAAAGCCCTAGCTCCTGGAATGAGGTCACTTTGTGAGGCGAGTGTTCTTGACTGAGAAGAAATGCTAATGAATGACACAGCTTGTGTCTAGGATCAGCAACGTGCACTGAAAGTCCGTCCAGTAGATTTCTGCTCTTCGTGTGCTTTTGTTCAAAAGCTAGCACTGATGGGCTAGATCCTTGCAAAGTAACTATGAAAGGAATGATCAATTAATGCATACATTAATAATGAGTTGTAATTAATGTGGAGACACCTGGGACTATTCTATAAATCATAATTACGGCTTGCAACTACTTTAAATTGCACTTTTACAGTTAGGAAATTATATAAAAGAGGAAAAAAATTAAAGGAAGATTCATACAAGCCAAATCCATACTTAAAATAAAAGGGTATTTGAACTTTTTAATTTAAAACAAACACAGAATAACTGTTTGAGACTGATGCTAAATACATTTATATGTGTCATCTCTAGAGTACTTTAAAGAGTGCTGCTAATGTGGCAAGGTCAAACACACCCAAGTCAGGAAAAGCCAGGATTAAGCGTAGCCTAATTAGTTTGATGACATTTTGCAGATCTATTGTGAAATCATCTTTAAGTAGACGGTCATCGGTTATCGTAGGCTAGCCACACATCAATCATAGCATAAAGTCCTAGGTGCTCAGCATTCCCAACCCAAAGATCTGTGCCTTTTATTCCATGATCAGAAGGGGGCTGCACTCTAATGGCTGAAGAAAGTCATGCAGTTCAGTTTTTTTCATGTTTAACTAATGGTGCTTCACCCCTCCAGATGAAGCTGCCCTCATTTTTCCCAGTCCCAGCAGCTTATTCCACTCTCATTTCTCTTGCATTCCTGTTTCCACTCCTGAACTCAGTCTTTCTAAGTAACTCTGCATGTTGTCTGAGTGACAGTCTTCTGAGAAGCACTCTATTTCGCACACAATTCCAGCTCTGCCCATCCACTTTCAGTTTTCCACACCTGACTTCATCCAGCCTACCAAAACCCTTCCTACTCCCAGTAGCATCCAGTGTCAAGCTGCCTCCCTCCAGCTACAGTGAGCCAACATCCAGACAGCCATGGTGAAGGCTGAGACCAGGTTCTCACTTTCATTCCCTGCTATCCCTCTTCCACTGCGTTGTGAAACTTCAGAAAGTAAATAGATGTGTTGAATAAGATCAGGTGGTTGTTACCATTAGGAGAAAAGACATACAGTAAATGTGTTGCAAAGATAAATATTATACCGTGACGGACTAGAGAAGCCTGAACCAGTCATGGAACATCTCTCAGAAAGGAAGGCTGAGGAATTCTGGAACCGAAAAGGGATGAATTCATTAGATCTCACAGAGAGGAATATTAGTCAGAATTACACACAATTTTTTGGAAGAACCTGGAGGATCTTAGGAAATAAGTTGCTGCAGCCTGTAGAACAGCGAGACAGCAGCACCAGCACCGGCGAGCTCTGTGCCCGAGCACTAGGTTTTGAGGTTTTGAGGTGGACAGGGGTTCCCGGAGCCAGGGAAGCCCGAGGGAGAGAGACCCGGCAACAGTCGGCAGCTGTAGCATGCGAGGGTGAGGAGGCTGGAGGCGTTGCCGGGGAAGCGGCGGGAGATGGAAACGCTGTGGAGCCGGGAGCCACTCTCAGCCCGCGAACGGGGAGGCAGCGGCGGGTCCCAGCCTGGGGACAGCGCCCGCCGGGCGAGCCCAGGAGCACAGCCCGTAAGCACTGGGTGCGCGGCTTCCAGCGCCCAGGGAGGAGCTGGAACCCAACAAGAGCTTTCTGCTCTCCCGTGGGAGCTGGCGTCCCCCCTTGGTAGGACCTCAGCCATGGTCTCCACCCGTCAGAATGTCAAGCTCCCATCCCCTGCTGCAGTAAATGTGGGAACCCAGACAGAGCTCCCAGGGAAATGCGCAGCTGCTCAGGCCGCAGGATGCAGCGAGTGCCTGAGCCTCTCACCTGCTGCCAGTGGAAGCCCTAAGAACTGCTGCACATGGTGTGAACAAATTGGTGATCTGCTCATGTGAGTGGCTGAGTTGCAGGGTGAGGTGGAGAGATAAAGGAGCATCAAGGGTGCCTAGGAAGAAATAGACTGGGGGAGCCAGGCTCTGCCAGCCTTGTTGCAGGAGCAAAAAGAACCATTAATAAGAACCCAGGATCAGGTACACCCTGTACCCTACCCCTGTCGGGATAAAGGCAGAAGCCTAAATGATAAGAAGGAGTGGAAGCAAGTTTATGGTCGATGCAGCAGACTAAGTCCTGCCCTGTCCACCTCCTCTCACCCCCTTGACAGGGGGCAGTGGCAACAAGTTCCTGGCCATTGTGGCAGACATGTTGCTCCAGTTACCCTCCCAACCGCCCTTGCAGAACAGGTTCGATGCCCTGCAAGTGCAACCAATCAAAAAGGAAGGGGAATCATCAGGCTTGGAGGTGTTCCCAAGATTAAGGAAGCCCAAGCCCAGGACTCAGACATCTTCTATCAAAAAAAAAAAAAAAAAAGAAAGAAAAAAAGAGAAGGGTCGTTGTTGGTTACTCCCTTCTGAAGGGAACGGAGAGCCCAATATGCAGATCTGGCCCACTTCTAAGAGAAGTGTGCTGCCTCCCCGGGGCCTGAGTTGAGGACATAGCAAGAAAGCTTCCTACCACAGTGCGGCCCATGGATTATTATCCGCTATTAACTTTTCAGATAGGCAGCAACGAACTTGAGAGAAGAAAACTGAGGGCTATCAAGAAGGATTTTAGGGACTTGGGTCATCTGGTCAAGGGAGCAGGAGCACAGACAATGTTCTCCTCTATGCCCCTAGTTGCAGGATCCAACCCAGAAAGACTGAGGAGGACTCAACAGATTAACTCTTGGCTTCAAGACTGGTGCCAATAGCAGGACTTTGGGTTTTTTGACCACGGGTCAATCTACACCGGGCCAGGCCTGCTGGCAGCTGGTGGGGTGCACCTCTCTCAAAGGGGGAGAAGGATTCTGTCACAGGAGTTGTCTGGGCTCATTGGCAGAGCTTTAAACTAGATTCAAAGGGGGAAGGGGGAAAAAACAGACTCAATGGAGACAAGCCTGGGACGTTTGTGGGATGGTGTACCAGCTCCATTGCTATCCCAGGGGTTGTAGGGGACAGGGGACTATGCAATACCCACAATGGTAACAGATGCTCCTCTACTAAGTCTCTGAAGTGTCTGTATATCAAAGCAAGAAGCATGGGAAATAAACAAGATGAACTAGAAATTAGTGTGTGGTCGCAGGGCTTTGATCTCATCCCAATTACAGAGACATGGTGGGATAGCTCACACGACTGGAATGTGGTAAGGGACAACTATGTACTTTTTAGGAAGCATAGATTGACAAGGCAAGGTGGTGGAGTGTGACTAAGCAACTAGAATGCATTAAGCTTAACCTAGAGTGAGATGATGAAAGTGTTGACAGCTTATGGGTAAGAGTTAAGAGACATGTGAACATGGGTGATACTGTTGTGGGCATCTACTGCAGACCACCAAACCAGGAAGAAGCTGTTGAGCAGGCCTTCTACAGGCAGCTGGAAGTAGCCTCAAGATCATGTGCCCTGGTGCTCATGGGTGACTCCAATCACCCTGATATTAGTTGGAAAAATCACACAGCCAGGCATAAGCAGTCCAAGAGGTTCCTGCAGTGCATTGATGACAACTTTCTGATGCGGTTGGTTAAAGAAGCAATGAGGAGGGGTGCGACACTGGATCTTGTATTAACAGACAAAGAAGGCCTGGTTGCAGATGTTATTGTTTGGAGTAGTCTTGGCTGTAGCAACCAAGACATGTTAGAGTTTAATATCATTAGGGAAAGAAGCAGGATAATAAGTAGGACTTTAGTCTATCATGGACTTTAAGAGGGCTAACTCTGTCCTCTTCAAAAGTCTGCTTAGAAGTGTCCCATGGGCTAGGGCTCTAGAAGGTAGGGGGACCCAAGAGAGCTGGTTAATATTCAAACATTACCTCCTCCAAGCTCAAGA